>BOPN01001140.1:5000-17500 GCA_017312705.2 Penaeus japonicus | reverse complement strand
TTGATATCACCAGATCCCGATGTAAATGGGAACCACGAGGATGTTCCTCTTGAGGCTTCTGCCCCTACTGATGAGGAGGATCCTGAAAAGGTCAAGAAACTAATAGAGGAACCCAACCCTAAGAAAGACCCTGCAGATTCACCTGCCTCTGACAGCCCAAAAGACTCCAAAACTCCAAATGGATACCCGAAGGAAAAGGATGTGCTTGTACCTGTGGAAGAAGTAGCTCCTCCAGCAAAGATCTCTCATGAAAAGGAGACAGTCCCAGTAATCAATCATGTAGCTCCGGTAGGATTAGTAGCTCCTCTTGGCCTGGTAGTACCTACAAAGACAGAACCGCCAACTAAGCCTGCTCAACCTGAAGATCCAGAAAACGAGGAAACTCCCAAGAAATCACAGCCCGAAACCAAGAAATCAGAGTCACAGCCTCCAGCTAATGGATCTCCGCCTGCACCTGTCTATATCCCAGTACCACTTGCTGTTAAGAAGCCTGTAACTGACAGTGATGAAGAAGATGGCCTGCTGCTTCAGAAATGTTCCCCACATGATGATAGTCTCGATCCAGAGCAGTGCCCTCAACTCACAGCTCTGCCTGAACAGGGAAAAACTACACCCAAGGCTGATGCTGAAACATTGCCGGTTCAAGAACCTCCCTCTTCAGATGATCCACCAAAGCCTTCTGCTCCTGAAGCTCCTGAAACTCCCACAACTGTGAAGGAAGCAGAAACTCTCCCTCTGACTGATGGCCCCGAGATTGTTGTTGTACCAAATCCTAAGGCTGACTATGGTTGGAAAGAAAATGTAGTTCCTGTGAAGAGAGCTCCAGATTCAGCATCTCCCCCAGAAGCAGTTGAACAGCCAGTTACTCCTTTGATGAAAGAAGATGTTGAGAACTTACAGCCTGTCCATAAAGTAGATGTCCCAATAGCAGCCGACATTGAGGAGTTAGATGATCCTGTTGAACCAGTGTTCGAGGTTAAAGATATATCCAGAGATTTAAAGGCATCACCACCCCCACAACCAGTCAGAGAGATGGAGGAGAAACCGGTCCAAGAACTGCCACCTGCAACAAAAAGTGATGAGCCAGTAGAATCACCCCAAGGAGTGAATTCTAAAGAGAAGATCCCCGTAGCTGTGACCTCTCTTCCTGATGAGCCAGCAGAGTCTTCTGACGATTCTGTTGAATATCCACCAGTTGTTTACCTAGAAACCCGTCAGCCAACAGGAGATGCAAGACCTGCTTCTGAGTGCAGTGGGTCATCAGAAGAGGCACTTCCACCCTATCCTGATTCAACTCCTGAAAAAGACTCAGCAACAAAGAATGGAAACGAAAAGGCAAAAGAAGATAATCCTGCAGCAGCAACCGAAGCAAATGATGGTTTAGAAAAAAACACTAAACCAGAAACAGTAGAACCCCATAGTATAACAAAGCCTCCACCTGAGACAGATCCAGGTGTTCCTTTGGTAGTACCTACAGCTGTCCCTGTAAACCAACCTATGAGTGATGTATCTGATGGCCCTCTAGAAGCTTACATACCTCATTTGAATGAAGAGTATGATCTAGAACCAATAAGTGCAGATGACAATTCCCTCGCAGTTATTAAGGAAGAAGGAAGTACATGTACCGAGTCTGAGACAGATAGCAGTGAACCTGAAGTAACCGAATATTCGTTCTCTTCAGGTCCAACAGCTCCAACTACCTCAGATATTCTCGCAGATGAAGTTAGCTGTTCTATGGAGCCTGAGGTGACCAAATATTCCATTATTTCTGAGGAAATACCTTCAGAGGAATCAGAGAGCTCTGACACAGAAGTAAGTGAGACTGAGACAGATTCAGTTGTCCTCTCCACAACTGTGGACCCTGAGGAAAAACCAAATGTTTCCCTCAATCAGAAACCTGGTAATCCGAAACCATCTCAGAATGAACCAGATTCCTCTACAAATGAAGTACTTACAACTCCAAACACCACACACGAAGAAGGAGAAACTGACACAGTAAGCACCTCAATTCCCACTCATTTAGCAGACTCAACCAATGCTCCATCTCACACAAGCTTGTCCAGCTCAGATGAAGGTGAATCTGAAGGCGAATCTGAAGGTGCAGAGGCTGAGCTTGAACTGAGGGAGGAAGTCGTTGAAATACCGACGGCCACACAGAAGGAACCTTCTTCAGAGAGTGTCGCAGCTTCTTCATCTGACCTACCAACTTCTTCATCAGTAGTAGGGGAAAGCTCAGGTCAGGAGGCCAAGAACAAAAAGTCCCCAGAGAGCCCGAGAACAGAAGAGAAGAAAAACGGCACTCTTCAAAATGTTCCCGACTCAACTGAAAACGATTTCCTGTCAACTTCATCCTCGTCACCTTGCAGTTCGGATTTGTCGGATGATGAAGTGACAACGTCAACCCCTAAAAAGTCTAAAATCCCTAGATTAGTTAGCCACCAAGAATCCTGAGATTGAAGTTTTTTAAGTCTAACAAGACACATGGTTGTTGTCTTTATAATGTGATAGATACATAATTAAGGCTGTGTTCAGATGTGGAATCCCCATTTTGCATTTTTTTCTTTTCTTTTTTTATTGTTCTTATAACTGTTTTGTGTTGAGCTAACAATAGTTCACATGAGTTCCTAGGACTTTTGGAGTAAAAGATAAAACTTTTTGTATGTGCAAACAGGTTTCATAGGTATCTGTAATTCATTAAAATTGTTTATTAATTTTTTGATGAACAGAAGTAATGTAAGAGAAACTATTTCTAATTGTCAAACTAGTAATATAAAAAAAAAAACATATTATAAAGATATCTACCTTTATAAAAGATATGTGAGCAACAAAAGTTGTCTGTGAAGCAAAACTATATTTTTTAGAATATTAACTTGAAATTTGGAACTGAGACTGTGCCAAATTATAAGCTATAAATCTGATTTTCCTCAAGGAAGAATAATCAAATTACCTATTGGCACGGTAGATCTCCTGTTGTTAATGGGTTGTTTGAAGTCTTTCCTTTCAACCAGCTGTCGGGGATCGGCCAAGCATCCCTTCAAACCATCACGTTGTAGTGTTGGGTGTGTAATGTCACAAGTTGTTTTGGAATCTGTGTTCTTGCAAGTGTTCAACCACATGTGTTTGATGTACTGTACACTTTGTTAGTAGGAGTATTTAGAAAAGCAATGGATTGGGACAACATTCTGCCAAATGTTTATATAGTTGTAGATTTATATATATATATATATATATATATATATATATATATATATATATATATATATATCTATATATATATATATATATATGTATATATATATGGAAATGTTTAATGTTGCTTCAGGAATTGCAGAAAGTGGATTTGTTTTTTGGGGGAAAGCTATGTTGTTATACAATCTGAACAAAAAATTAAAGAGTGGAATTGATACAATAAACTTATCAGTTTGATTATCGTATATGGTTGTATGTATTCATGTTTGTATGTGAGAGCGGGATAAAGCTTTTTGGTTCAAGGAAATTGCCTGGCATAATAGTCTGTGTATTCTTCATATATATACATACATACATGTGTGTGTGTGTGTGTGTGTATATATATATATATATATATATATATATATATATATATCTATATATATATATATATATATATATATATATATATATATATATATATATATATATATATATATATATATATATATATATATATATAATTTCCATTATTGTAAGGGAGTGTATCACCACTGGATGTCTGGAGACTCATCAGGTACCTATATATAACTGGCCTTGAACTTACTGCCATTGTCATATTTGTAGTTCATTCTTCAATTTTCGTCTCACTTGTATCTCACAGCGTAGTTTGAATAATTTAGTGTTCCAATTTTGACATGTTATCTTTCCATATTGATATTATTAGAGTACAGACGCAGATAGCCATTGAAATGATACTCAAGTTCAGCATAATGCAAGTTTTAATGATAGGTAAAGAGGATATTGTGTACCTCTATTTATGACAAATGTAGAAGGTATGAATGAGAATGAGTAAGTCCATGATGCAAGATGTGATATTTACAGTTTGATATTACATATTCATAAGAATTATTTTTTATCCATTTATTTATTTTATATTATTTTTTATAATTTTTTAATTTTTTTCCTTACTATACTACCATTATGTAGATCAGTGGTATATATTATGAATTATGAAATCTCATTCATCCATAGTTTTATATCTACTTTATTTTAGTTGTTATGAGAAGAATAGTTTTTGAAAAAGTCAGTTGAGTAAAGAGTGAGATAATTTATAGTGGCTATCCCATTGTTATCGTGAGACTAACTATATATGCTCTACAGGTACAGGACCTAGTTATTCTTATTTATATTTTTATTAATTACAACAATTATTGAGGGAGTTTTGTATTTATTTCATTTTCATTTGCAATCTGTGGATTGTAACATATAATAATGGTGAAGTAATTATTTTTTCTACAGTGTGTTTTATACGTTTTTAAATTTCAGATTTAAAAAACAAGGTTCTTTGTATTCTAAAATTATTTGTTGGAAGGTTAAACATTGGTGTACAAGTTTCAAACATGTGCAGAAATTTTTCAGAAACCGAAACCAAAGTTCTCAGTCATCTTAGATATGGTTTTGATAACAAGAAAAGAGAGTATCGCAATTCTTTGAGCAGGTCCTGTGCAAAGCAAGCATTCCAATGGTTAGTGGTGCCTATAAGTTCTTTTTATTAACGTGTTTAGGCATGATATATTCTTTTACGGTAGATCTTTCATTTCTCGTTCTTTTTATTCACATATTTTATAACCTAGTTAATTGTGCAATATACACACTCGTGCCTATTTTCTTGTCTTTGTAAAGTGCCGAGACACCACCTCATTTATGCATTTGACTACAGTAAACAGTGGTAATGTTCCTGTACCTTCCTTTGCCGTCACACTCCAGAGTTTTTTATCTTTTTATACATATTATATATAACATGCCATAGCTGTCTTGTTTTGTATTGTTATATAAATATAGATGTAGTAAATGCTGTATAGCAAGAATACATCCACTTAACTTGGGCAGGTGGTATTGTAAGGTTTTTCTTGGATAAAGTAATTTTAGGTAGACATTGCTTCATGCTTTTGTGAATTTCAGTGTTTTGCTAAAATGATAATGTTAGGAAAAACAAGATAAAAAAAATAAATATTAGGAAAAAAAAAAGTATTTAAAGTGTATAAATACCAGTAAGAGAGACGTTAGTTATTCTCCGGAAACAATTTCTGACCGAGATATTTTATAATGTATAATAGTCTTTAAATGTGAACAGTATTTTATGTAATGGTAATTAGTTGGTTAGTAATTACAAAGAAAGTAAGACTTGATGTGAAGTAGTAGTATTGTTACATCGTCACCTTCTGTCGGAGGTTGAACGCAATTGTAGTAAAATATGAAGAAGAGATATTATTAATATGAACCATGTTTATGTTTGCAATATGTATGTGTTGCTGTTGATGTAAGAGGAACGACCTGCCACATGATAGTTATTGCAGGTCTTAGGAAGTCTGGTTTTTAGTTATTGTTACCCAATATAGGTATATTATAGGGCAATGTAAGAATTTAGAAGACATCTAAGTGTAGATGTAGACAAATCCTGGAGAAAGAAGGGAATAAAAAGGAAGCATTCATATTTCATGTTGGACTTTTTACATTATTTAGGTTCCTTGGCTAGTTTTAAGGTTTTAAGTTTTAAGTGTTTTTTCTAACCAGCATAGTATTTTATTTTTATTTATTATTATTATTATTTTGTCATTAATTTTATTTGGTTATTTTTTTTTTATTTTTAGGGGAAAGGGAAGGGAGGGTACCTGTTAAAAGATGGGAATATATAGTGTTAATTTTAAGGAAGTATTTAGTCTCAATGTTGTGAAAACTTTTTTTTTTTTTTCTTGTTTTATGTTCTTAGGTTAATGAGAATGACTCATTTGCACGTTGTCATTATTGTTCATTAATTTATTATTTTTTTCTCCAGCAAATGATAAGTGGTGGTGAATGAAATTAAGAATATAGTGTGTGTTTGTGTAGTAAAGAAGTAAATTAAGGCTGCCCAGTTTTCTTTAAGGCCGGGCTAAGGTGAACCAACCCCGGTGATGCTGTCATACACGTCCAGTGATAAGTCTGTGCTGATAAGGTCGTCCCTCTAGATAGCCAAAAATAGAAGGAAAAATTTATTCACCTTTCAATTGTTGTAATTAATTTTATTTGTGTATCCACTTTTTTTTTTTTTTTAATGTTAAATTTACTTTTCAATGTATAAAAAAAGTGAGCGAAACTCTTTACTATCATAATTTTTCATTTCTTAGGGTATCTAAGGCGTTTCCCAAAGGCAAGACTGTCTCCTTTATGTCAGACTAGTGTGGCTAGACCATGCTGAATCCTTTCCGTCGCACTGTCGGCTATTTTATTTTACCCTCTGTAATCGCCTGATGACTGCGGAAAGGAAAAAAGCTGAATTAGGTTTAAGTTTTATGTTATTTGTGCATTGTTTGCTTCTCTTGATTCACAAATTCTTGTTGAATGGACTGCTTACCTAGTTATCGTTAGTAATAGTTAGTGGCAAAGGGAGTTTGTAGCCACGACTTGACTTCTATTTCCCCTTTCTGTGTGTACTTTTAATTTGTTCTCTCTTCCTTCGTCTCTTCTCTCCTTTCTAACTTTCCGTCTTTGTAACCTTATGTAAGCTTTTATATGATTCTGTAATTATTGTTATTTTCATGTTACTTGTAGATGGTCCATATGAAGTTGAAGTTGCTTCCAGATTGATGGTAATAAACAGTATATTAGTTAACATTAACCAGATACAAACCATAAAAATGCTAGCTGTATATTAAAATAAAAAATGTATAGTGAACCGATTTGTTTTATTTTTCACTTTAATTTCTTTGAAATATGATGAAAATGAACAAACAAATATCAATGAATATTATTCTATGTCATTGATTGACAAGAATTTAGTCGTAATGAAAATGATCAAGATGATATTTTTCCTTTTTTTAAAGTCCATGTTGATAAAGAACAAAGACTGGGAGATGATAATGGTTTTCTATTAAGCATTTCCTTGGTATACCTTGCATATTATCTTCAAGCCTTTAATTTTCTCTCCTTACAAACTTCCTTTCATCTGGAGTTCCCATTACTATTTACTCTATTTATACAAATAAAGATTTTGGACAACTAAGGACTAGAATGAATGTTATTCATCATTACTATAGTCTTCACGTGAAATGATTTATCTTCATATCATTATTTTTCACACCTTATACCAATACTAAATAAAATTCAAGTTTGTGCTACAGGCATTTATCATGAGGTTGGATCACTTTTGCACTGCAATTTTTTTCTCTAAATACAAGTTAGTTATTCCTTACTATTGTCCTCTGTGCATATATCATACAAGGTTTATATATACCATATGTCTAGGAAATAATAGAATACATATCCTAAGATACCCAGCCCAAGCCAAACAGATTAAGATGTGATCCATCTACAAAAGGGTTCATCATAATAATAATATTAAATAATGTCAAAGTAATTGGCATTAGTAGCTCAATATTTCATAGAGCTTTCGTCGTCTGCTTCATAATAATTTTCCTATTAAAAAAACAATGAAGCACTGCTCTCATAAATAAAAGGAAAGTGACCAAACTGAATGCAGAAGAAAGTGAAAATTCAATGATGAATCAAGTTATGTTCTTCATAAGAACATTTTTGTATGTTATTTAAAAATTTCTCTACCTGTTAATAATAAAATACCAATTCCTTATAATCAGCTGAATAAAATGTGATTATCTTTTCAGTGAAAATAAGTCAATTAATCAAACCCAGTGTAAATGATCTGCAGAAAAACTTTAAAAGTGAAGTTATAACATACACCAGTTTGTACGTTGAATCTTTTTTAAAATCTGTCTAAATAAAATAGAAATGATGTGTGAAAACATTTGCTGTGCACATGTAAAATGATACATTATATAAGTTAGTGTGCAGTTTGTACAAATATGTGCCCAGAATAATCTTATTCATATAAAGTCACTATCAAATAGCAGAAAAAAAAAATCAAATGAGATCCCCTGCAGTGCAATGCAGATGTATGTATCCTGCCTGCCCTATTGTGTTGGTAGGATACAGGCTAATAAGTTACTAATTCTCAATAAAGTGCAACACAACAAAAACGCTATTATGAAAAACAGTCTGATATATTACCACTGTATGGATAATCCTAGACCTTTACAATGAAAGCCATACTAGTAACTATGGAATCCATATTTGGGAAGTAAGAGAAAGCTAAGAAAGAAAGAAAGAAAAAATCAGTCCCTTAAACTGGGCAAAAAAGGAATGCACTGTGGCCTACCTGAACTCACCTTTTTACTTCATTTTTTTTTACTTTTTGTGAAAATAGTTTTCATTTCTATTACTATAGTTGTTACTGAATTTATAATAATAATATTGTTGGCAATAATAACACCAATGACAATAATAGGTACAAAACCCTTTTTTTCCTAAAAAATCAAGGAAATTAACTTGTGAGCTCAGGCACTTGACTCCTTGGTGACTGCATGTGGAACTGTTGACGCACAAAAATAAACCTTAGTGGGCTGTGCCTATCACTAATGTCTTCAGAAATACTGCAGTTTCTGGTTTCTCAACTTAAGGAATAAAAATTCAAAGTTTAATAACAAAACCTATGAAGGGAGTAAATTATAATGAACAGGAATCAATTAGTAAAATCGAGGGCAGCAAAAATAAGCAATGCATAACTTATGAAAAGAAAGCATGCTAATCATATGACCTCAAGGTTTACTATTAATATTTATAGATCATGTGTAGATCAAGTATAAAACATAACTGCAGAAAATAAAAGGTAGAAATGATGAAGGAAAGAAATATACAGTTGCTTCAATTACACTTAACAACAAAATATTCTTGGATAACTACATACTGAAAACAGGAAAATTACATCAGAGAGAGAGAAAAAAAAAATACAGTGCAGGAGATGCCGAAAACTGCATGTTTTTATCCAAAATTTGATTTGGAAATTTGACGTCAGTGCACCCACACTACTGTAGCAAACTGGGATTGGCTGATTCCCAGTGCGAGTTTCAGCCAATGACCTCACACTGCCACGACCCTACCGTGCCGCATCAACCAGGCACAGGGGATAAAAGAAGCCACTCCCGGTAGAAAACCACAACGGCTCCTGCTTCGCACTACAACGCTGATAATAAAGTGATAAACACCAGTACACTTTCCTTAACATCATATACCAAACTGGGAAACTAGATTGTAGTGGTATACAGTGCTAAGACAGTCCTCAAATGCTCAGATAATAACATAATACTGTATGATGAGTAATGAGAAAGTATTAAATAATGTTCACAGATGTGCCTTTACATTTGTGTTAAAGTTACAATATTAAATGTTAAAAATAGATGAAACCAAAGTGTTTTACCAATTCTAATTGTACCAGTATTAATGATGAATTCCATCTATGTAATCTCAAAATAATAATGAGATAATAAGTTATACATCTCTATCGAATCATTTATTTTAGTCAGGATTCAAGATGGATGAAAAGCTTATTATGTTTGGAAATAGCAATTCAAGAAAGGAAATTCTCAGAAGTCGGTCTTCAAGTGGCAAATAGCGCTATGAGACATAAAAGGGTATTTTTGTATTTTGATGTACTTTCACATACAGAATGTGGTATGTCTAGCTAAATATTTCCTAATTCCCTTTAGGATTTCATAAAAAGAAAACCTTACAATGCAATAGACAGCCATTTGAACTTAAAGGAGCTTATCTTGATAGTTACTCAAGATACAAATCGACGACCTATCCTTGGTTGAAAAGAATATCCATATTTGGTTGGACTGAATGATAATGATAGTAATAACCTTAAACTGGGAATATAGAGATATACCAAGGCACATGTATGATGTCCCATGTGGAGTAGAAACCCATGATGAAAGCAACATAAATGGTGTATTGGCCTTATCACAATTCTTATTAAAATATTCACACCATTGGTCACTATTTATAGAGAATAAAATGCACATAACAATCTCGAACAAAATATCCCTCGAGACCCCAAACTCAAGGTTGATCATTGCAAATTAACTGTAACGTCCCCCAAATTCAAGAAAGAAAATTTAAGTCAAACGTATGGAACCTTTTTTAATAAATAGCCCAGAGACAGGACTATATATTATGAGATCTCTAAATCCTCATTTAATTTTTAAAATCACAATAATATAATATGGTTAAAAGTTATACATATGTATACAAAATATACATACATACACTACATGCATACAAATATACTTTATATAAATGCCTTTATAAAAATGAAGTGAAATTATGCTCTTCACTACTGTTGTAAAAAAGGAAAAGAAATTAGATAATGAATAAAAAAATATCTTTATTGTTCCTAGAGAATATTTTTGTTATAAATGAAAAAAGAAAAATAATTGCAACTGAAAATGTACATACATCAAAAGGCATACAACCCATACCTAAGAATTTGACCTTTTCTAAACGTAGGGCCTGAAGTAGTAGATAAAAAGTAGAAGTAGAAATTCAAACAATAAAGAAATTAAGTCAAACTAAAAATAGTTCCGAAGCTGCACACACAGGAATGGCGGGCAGGAATGCTAAAGCCGATCATATGAGCAAATTCGAGAGGCAATCCTGCAGAAAGCCCATTGCAACAGTTGGTCAAAACCACCGCACAATGACTGTACTACATTTAACCACCCACTGGTAGTACTAGTTACTACCAGCTGTCTAGCCTATCGACCAGGCACAGGTGATAAAAGAAGCCACTCCCGGTAGAAAACCACAACGGCTCCTACTTTGTACTACAACACTGATAATAAAGTGATAAACACCAGTACATTGACTTGGCTGTGTGGATACGTTGCAGGGATGCCTAACAATTTGCATGGTTGGGGCACTCTCAGGCTGTGTGGGCATCATGTAAGAAATAAATCTCCCATTTTGTCATCGTAGTGAATTTCAAGATGTGGATATTTTCATCCTTGAACTTGTATACTAATAATGTTTAAATTCTCACATACCTGCTATTAATAACAATGAGAATTGTAAACTTCCAAATAAATAAATAAATATATATCAATACTCCTCTAAATAAAAAATGGAATGCAAAACAAAATATTTCCAATTTCCATTCTGAACAGTAATTTGTTTCTCTCATTCAACTGCAAGCAGGTCAATTTTGCTATTAGTTCTATTTTTTAGCAAGTTTTTTTTTACTTTAGCTACTACTCAGGTTAATGTTAGTTTTGTTATATCACATACATTTACATTCATGCAAGTTTAATTTGGGTTTCACAAGCAGAGACCTTTAAACTAAAAAACAAGATTAATCTTATCTTATTTATATAAAAAAAAGGGTAACTGTGAAAAAGGAATAAATAAAAGACTATTTATCTTACAAAAAGTGTTATTTTCAAGTTTCCTTTAAACATTTCCTCAGTCAATCAAAATTTCACTTTCATATTTTAAGACTAGTAACACGCCCAAACCAGGAAGCTTTTATACAGCAAAAAGAAACCTGAACATATTGTGTAATCTCCTATGTTCAAAAAACATGATAAAAAATGCTAAACTCTGTAGCTTTGAACTTCCCAATAATACAATGAAGATGGTGTACACAGTACAATAAAAATTATGATAATATTAATGTGAAATGTCAGTTTTGTAAAATTGGGATGTTCAAGCCTGTATTTGAACTTGTAAGGCTTATTCCATTCTTTATGGGGCAAATGTTAGCAGAGCCTAAGAAGCACTTTTGAAAGGCCTGACATTGTCCAAACTCAAGTACAGATTGTGTGTCCCAGCAGTCCATTCTCAACATGAGAAATTAAGAGAAATGACAAATTTTCCTTTGCTTCCTTTTACCACAGTCTTTATTTCTCACAATAAAGTAAATAATGATACTCTTACAACTCTTCATGAACCTGGTCATCTAGATCATCCAGATCAACGTCAGACAGGTCAATGTCTTCTTCCTCGGGTAAAACGCCGTCTTTCCCATCCCATCCCTCTACCTCCTGTATTGCCGGTATTTCCGCGCCTCTCACTGGTGCTGTGCGCCCTCTACCGTAGGAAATGTCGCGCAGGAACTCATTGATGCCGCTCTCGCTGAAAGATCCCTTGAGGAGGGCAAACTGCATCTTCTTAGCGTTGAGAGCTGCGAGAGCAGGGTACCCAAAGCCGCCAATGTCCAGAGCTTGTTCAAGTTCGGGCTGGGCCATCGCTTCACTCCACACCCAGCCCCACATCTTCTGCTTGTACTTGTCACCCAGTCTGGTCAGGATCTCGATGTAGTTGTTGCGGCACTTGCTCTGGCAGTCGAGAATGTGAGGGAGAACTGTAATGATACAGATGGGATGCTCTTTACAAGCCGACGTCAGGACGGAATTGTCTGTGATCTGTACGATTTCTGG
>BOPN01001139.1:307500-310000 GCA_017312705.2 Penaeus japonicus | reverse complement strand
TGTGATATTGGTAGTAATGATAACGATGATATCAAATGTTACGATTTAGATAATAATGATAATGAAAGCAATAAGGTTAATGATAATGATTATTGATATGACGATAATGATGAAAACAATTAAAGTGTTAGTAATTGACAATGATACGTTACAAATATTGATGATAATAACAACAATAAAGAATAATGGTAACGATGATATAAATAATGATAATAATGATAGCAATGATGATGATAATAATTATATGTCAATGCTAATAATGATAATGCTAATAACAATAATGATAATAATAAGGACAATAATGACAATAATAATAATAATAATAATAACAATAATACCAATGATAATAATAACAGTAACACGCAGAAGGTTAGTTACGAAATAAAGTCTTCAAGACACCTTACTACACGGTTAAAAACACATGCATACACAAGAGCGAAGAAGAAGGAGGTGAGTAAAATTAAGCTATAAAAAATCACGCCCTGAACATGTTTTAAGGAGATAAAAGAGTTAAAGAGCCAACGTATGTTCTCCTTCGAATTCATTCTGCAAAATTGCAATATCAAGAAATATAAACCAGTTACATGCACGGGATGACACTGTATCATCTCATATAAGTATGTATGGTCTATGTTTGATTGTGTTAGAAAAATTCTCTTTAGGAATAGCTTCTTGAAAAATGAGACGACTGTTTCGATATGTGTGTGTGTGTTGTGTTGTGTTGTGTGTGTGTGTCTTCTTCTTCTTCTCTCTTTCTCTCTCTCTATCTATCTATCTATCTATCTATATTATTTTATCTATCTATCTATCTATATATATATATATATATATATATATATATATATATATATATATATATATATATATACATATATTCACACACACACACACACACACACACACACACACACACACACACACACACACACACACACACACACACACACACACACACACACACACACACACACACACATATATATATATATATATATATATATATATATATATATATATATGTACGTATGTATGTATGTATATGTATATCTGAACACACGCATGTCTGGCAAAGAAAAGGCCCTGTCCTAACATTGTGATCGGTGCTTGTAACTATTGTCTTTTGATCAATTTTCCTCTACCTTTTGTCACCATATTAATCAATCATAAACGCGTTTTGCCGTAAGATATATCAGGTATGCAATCAATGAATATCCGTTGCCACAGTTTCTTGCAATCTCTAATAGAAACTCTTCTTACAAAATGTAATTACAAGCACTTAGCTAAGTGCTGACCGAGCCAAAGATCTTTAAGAATCTTAAAGATGCTGGTGGTGCCCGGAATGTGTGGAATGGTGAGAGTGTGGAAAGAAGAAGAATAAAAAGCAAAGTAGTGACAGTATGGTGAGCGAGGAATGGAGAGAGTAAATGTGAGTGAGAGGTGAGTGAGTGAACAGAGAGAGAGAAAGAGGGTGAGGAAAGAGAGCAAGAGAGAGAGAGAGAGATAGATAGATATATAGATAGATAGACAGAGGGAGAGAGAGAGAGAGAGAGAGAGAGAGAGAGAGAGAGAGAGAGCAAGAGAGAGTGAGAAGAGAAGCATATAGAGAGAAAAAAGTAAAGAGCGAGAGAGAAAGAAAAAATAAGAGAGAAGGAGGGAAAAAGAGCAAATAGAGACATAAACGGAGAGAAGCGAAATGAAAAAAAAATGAAAAGAAAGACGAGACAAAGGCAGGTTTAAAACAAGCACTTTTACCTAGCTTGGAGTTTAGGTACTAAGAAAAGCACTGACGTAATGTAGTCTTAACAGATTGGCAAATGCTATTACCTCACAAAACAAGAAAAATGAATATGCGATTTCTTTTGATAAGTTGTCTTTCATACGTCCAAAGTCTTTAAAGCGAAATAAGTCAAAGATTTTGTCAAAATAGTACATGTAACGGTAAAAAAACGTTAAATGTTTTATGAAATTATACTTATCGTTGAGCTTTTGTTCATTATAGACTAAATCAATTTGATTTTACAAGACTGAATTCCTATTTGCTAATGATTTTAGGGAAAAAGATAATTGAACTCCTCGATAATGCGTATGTTTCTATCTTTCTCTCCTTTACTGATTCAATAAAATTAAATGTGTACATCTGTGTGTGTGTGCTCGTGCGGGCGTGCGTGTGTATATTGGTGTGTTCACGTGTGTGTGTATGTGTCTACATAAACGAAAATACGTATTTACAAAACGTAATTATTTAAATATTTTCTAAAAACAATTACTTCATAATGAATTTAAAGGAAAAAAAAATAATAAAAAATGATAATAAAAAAAAAGGCTTTTTCAGGCTTGTGGCCAAATTCGATTTCTGATCTTCAGGTTGCAAAAGACAAATGACTTGCAAGACGAGGAGAATGCATTTTCGGCAGCGCCTTTTGGGTGATTATATTGAATTTCGGTGGACGAGAAATGATGAATGAAGCTTCGGGAAATGGAGGGATACGGAGAGAGACAG
>BOPN01001139.1:277500-285000 GCA_017312705.2 Penaeus japonicus | reverse complement strand
GTCTTTGAGTTAGGGTTTAGCGATCGACCAACAGAGTCAAATATTATTTCCGTCATTTCATTAGGTTTCAGCGTCAATTGTGCCGACATCTTCTACTCCAGTACTCCATGTGGTTCATGATTTCATTTCACGATCAGTGCTGTTTCAAGAAAGTTTATATTTAATCAAGAGTCGAGGAGGACAGCAGCGTCCGGCTCTCCATGTTCCTCGGTGAAATTACACGTGATTTTATTTTGATATTTTTGGCCGGTATTTGGCTGGCCAGGGTAGTGACGAGTTAAAACTGCTTCTCAGATCAGAATGCAGCGAGTGTTGCAGCTATTACGGTCGCATGTTGCACCAGGTGGAATTGCAACTGCTTTTCTTGCAATCTATCCCCGAACTATTTGTGGTTCTTTAGATAACAATGAACTTATTATCCTCGTTGCACCCTTCAGTGCCGTGTTGCAAGACCTTCCAGAGTGTATTGAAATGACGTCAATTTGTCTTTATATTTATATTGTCTAACGTTTTTTGTTTGTTTGTTTGTTTGTTTGCGTGTGTGTGAAATCGCTTTCATAGATCTGATTCTGCACTAAAACAATCTTATTTTTGTTTACACTCCCATGGCGTTTTAACACCTAAGTTTGTCATGCAAATTCACAAATCATCGGAATCGTTATCTCGTATGCCGAGCATCCTCATCACAGCCTTTCCTGAGAGAACGAAATCTTTCACTTTTTCCTCTCCCTCAATAATCACTTAACAATGAAAAAGTCTTCTCCACCTTCTTGAACTAGCATAGTAGATGAACACTGTACTTTTGTTCTCCGGAAAGTGGTTCCTGATGCATAAGCCGGTTTGTTGTTGTTTTTTTGTCACTTTGCACTGCAAGATTTTACACAAGATATAAAAGTGATTGAAGTCTCGGTCTTGTTCTTTATATATATTCATCTTGTTTTCCTTTCTTATTGCGATTTAGGTCATGGTCGTATTTCTTTGCAAGATGTTGAGCTTAATTTGGTTACTCGTGTTGTTGATGTTATAAGGAAATAAGCAAATAGCCTTATCCTCCATATTAGTCTTAATTGTTTCATCTTTATTCTTACAGTTATTACTATTGTTAGCATTTATTACAATCACATCATTGCACTTGTGTTAGCGAATAACATGTCAGAGTATCGCTTACCTTGATGCCTGCTGTATATCGCCTAGCACAGAGCTTGTTAAAGCTTGACCTTCTGACTTCGTACCTAGTCAGTGTGGTATATTTATGCATATCTATCTTTATATCCATCCATGTATCTGTTCATATCTTTTTATACAGGAGGCGAAGACCTTCCATTTCGCGCCTGAAATAAAACGAGTCATACCAGACGACAGCAATAATAGCACACATATGCAAACATTAATATATGTGTTTGTGTGTGTGTGTGTGTGTTTGTGTATGTTTGTGTGTGTGTGTACGTGTGTGTTTGTATATGTTTGTGTGTGTGTGTACGCGCGTGTGTGTGTGTGTTTGTGTATGTTTGTGTGTGTGTGTACGTGTGTGTTTGTATATGTTTGTGTGTGTGTTTGTATATGTGTGTGTACGTGTGTGTTTGTATAAGTTTGTGTGTACGTGTGTGTACGTGTGTTTGTATATGTTTGTGTGTGTGTGTTTGTGCGTGTGTATGTGTGTGTGTGTGCCTAGAATAGATCGACCACACGTGCGACTGCCAAACAAAAACGAGAGACAAAGCGCCTGAGGATACTTTTGTCTGCAGACGCGAGATGNTATATTTAAATAATATTTGCTATTTAGTATTTAGTTATTGTAAAGAGAGTGACCTATCGAACGATGGTAAAAAATGCATGAAGTAAAAAGATATGATGTGTAGAAATATCTAAAAATATCATTGTCAGACGAAAGGGACATTAAGAATTGAATAGACGTTAGATTAATAGATAAATTTAAATCGTAAAGAGAGCACCATCTCTTGCCCATCCTAACTCCAATTTGGAACCAAGAACCGCGATCTAAATCCATCCTAAATGTTACATTTTTTTCGAATTGTTTCTTGTCTTTTCAATTTTTCTCTCTGTTTTGACGCATCCATTCCACACGCCCCTACTCCTACCTATCAACTCCCTTAGGCATAGTCTGTGATAGGAGTGAGGTCACTGCCTTTATACAGAGAGAGAGAGAGAGAGAGAAAGCGAAAAAAAAATAGGTCCACTCTCTTAGATTAATGATAGGCCCGTCGGCTACGAGATTAATGGTGTGGATAGCAAAGGCCAGAATATATCATCTCAATCTTCACAGGGAAGGGAGGACCTGCCACACTGCTCGTGATTGCGTCATCGCCCTTTCGTCGGATTTCGAAATCAGGCCAGGAATTTCAAATGCCTTAATGGTCTACCTAGTGCTAAGTATCTTCCGTTTTTTTTTGTTTTTTTTTTGTTTTTTTTGTTTTTTTTACGTTGTTGGTATAGATAAAATCTATCCCGCTTTTTGTTTATTAACTCGGGTTCCTTCAAGAACATTTTTGACCATCTCTTTGGAAATAAAAAAATATATATTTCATTGTTATACCTTTCTGCGAAATTTATAGTAATTGGAGCTGTCTCATCTGATTGTCTATGGGTCTTGAATGAGGAAGTGAGTGAGTGTGCTTGCAATCATACAGATAGTACGATAGGGTGACAACGCTACAGGACACCAACATGAGATTTCGTTTTGGAAAAATGGCCAACGGATTCGAGGGCTGTTTTCTGTCGACTTCAGCTCATCAGTCAGTAAGTTTATATTTTCTACTACCAATCTGACTCAGGATCTAATTAATAGTGACGCAACTACCCTGGCCACAAATTCGCTGTGCCATGGCTAGTGCAGTGGTCAAAAGGCAGATGTGATCGAAGGGCGTGCTATGCTGCAGGATGTATAACACTATGTTCATCTCTCTGGGATATATGTACTAAGTCTGTAAATCCGTCTGTTGCAGTGTGGGTACGGGAATTTACGGAACCATCCGTGAAGTCGGTTATACTATCTGTAGGAGTGATTGCTGCTAAGGTCCGTTCTGCCTTCAGGAAAACTTCTTATTTGCCAGAAACATACATTCATTCAGAAAGTTAGAGAAATATTCAGCTTCCTCTCCCATATATATATATATATATATGTATATATATATATATATATATATGTATATATATATATATATTCATGATATACATATCTATGCGTAGGTTCATAGATATATTTGTGTTTCTGTTCCATTCATCAATAACCCTTTCTGGAACTTTTTACCATGACCCCTACTACCTCTATTACAGTCTTCCTTTTTTCCAACTTCACAGTTCATTATGACCGTGAGACAGAACTGTGAAGCAGAACTGTGAAGCAGAATCAAGTCACCCTGTGTGTTCTTCCTTCGTCTGATGTTTTGATATCTTCAGTATTTCTTAAAGTTTATATTTGTTCTTTGTTATATGTGGAATCTTTAATATTCCTATGTTATCCTTCCTACTTACAAGTATTTTTAGTCTTTTTTATGACTGTACCTCACTACATGGCTTCTATTATCTATTAAATTCCATGTAAAGTTCCAAAGAAAACTTCGAAAGGATAAACTTACAATGTCTTTTTGTTACTTTTTTTTCATTTTTGCATCGTCTGCGAACATTTTCAGATATCTCCATGAGCTAAAAGTTAGTTTTTTGTCTCCATGCGGTATTTACCCCTAATTACTGTCTCATTTGTCTTTCATATAGAAAGTCCTTCATCCATTCGAATTCCCATTGAACTCCATCTATATTTTCCTGTTTTTTTAGTCAAACTTTGTCAAACACGTTTTTGAAATCCAATTATAGAAGCTACCCATCGAGATACTGTAGCAGTATCTTGACAACTCAGTCGTAAACATGAAGGAGATTTGATATGCATGACGTCACTGGATCCAAACTGCTTGTTTGTTTTCACGTTTTTTTTTCATGTGATTCGACTCTTTTCCGGTTGTGTTCAAGTCGGGTTCAACTGTACTGCAATGTGATCCGAATGCAGCAGGCAGTAATGCATGAATTTTTCACCTGCCATGCATGCTACTGATGACCTGGCGTTAGGCGACGAAGGCATTTTGTTGTAGTAAGAATATATATCATGAAGGAGTGATTGTGCCAACTGTAGAAGAAAAAATAGGCCTACAGGGCATAACACTCGAAAAAGAAATGCGCGAAGAGTCTTGGGAATGTCTAAAATACATGCTATATTCCTATGCGTCAAAACGTATCCTGCAAAACATATATATTCCAGCTATTCTACATGTATTTTTCCCAAGAAGTAATTCGTTTAG
This sequence comes from Penaeus japonicus, assembly GCA_017312705.2. Taxonomy (NCBI): domain Eukaryota; kingdom Metazoa; phylum Arthropoda; class Malacostraca; order Decapoda; family Penaeidae; genus Penaeus; species Penaeus japonicus. The sequence goes on along the minus strand of BOPN01001139.1, from coordinate 280,690 downwards.
CTGTAACCTTGATTTTGTACAGTAAAATTTGGCTTCTACTTTCCGCTTTGTGTCTGCGAAAGAGTAAATCAAGAATGGTAAATGGATGAGTAATCTGAGTAATCTTCACTCTACATTGTCATTTATATTGCATTTTGGCGTGAAATTTAAGAGTTATTGAATAAGATGTAAGGAGGACGCAGAGTATTTTTCTTTTCTTTTCTTTTTAGATTTTGGTGAAAATATTTCTAATTTCGTGTTCATTTGCATAAAACTATAAAAAAAAACAAAGAAACATAGAGATGACCTTGCAATTTGTTTTGTTTTTGTATCATTATACATTTTCGACGTCAGATTTGTGTGCAACTTTTGTGACTGCTCAACCCTGTTGCAAATTTTTCAACCTGGAACTAAAAATACTCATAAATGATGTTACGAAAGAGTTTCACTCCCACTGACTCTCCAAGACTAAACAAAAGTGGAGGATTGTTAGCCTTTGCAAGAGCATCGACAGGTTCGAACCGGAGGTCTGGGCGAAAGAAGGACCACTAAATGATAACCTTGTGATAATTGTGATTTTGAATTTCCAAACGGTTTAATTTAAGCCTAATCCCTGTCATCTTTACCCTCCTTTTAAGTTCCTTTGAGTTAGGGTTTAGCGATCGACCAACAGAGTCAAATATTATTTCCGTCATTTCATTAGGTTTCAGCGTCAATTGTGCCGACATCTTCTACTCCAGTACTCCATGTGGTTCATGATTTCATTTCACGATCAGTGCTGTTTCAAGAAAGTTTATATTTAATCAAGAGTCGAGGAGGACAGCAGCGTCTGGCTCTCCATGTTCCTCGGTGAAATTACACGTGATTTTATTTTGATATTTTTGGCCGGTATTTGGCTGGCCAGGGTAGTGACGAGTTAAAACTGCTTCTCAGATCAGAATGCAGCGAGTGTTGCAGCTATTACGGTCGCATGTTGCCCCAGGTGGAATTGCAACTGCTTTTCTTGCAATCTAACCCCGAACTATTTGTGGTTCTTTAGATAACAATAAACTTATTATCCTCGTTGCACCCTTCAGTGCCGTGTTGCAAGACCTTCCAGAGTGTATTGAAATGACGTCAACTTAGTTCCTTATATTTATAGTATATTGTCTACCTCTGTGTGTGTTTTTTGTTTGTTTGTTTGTTTGTTTGCGTGTGTGTGAAATCGCTTTCATAGATCTGATTCTGCACTAAAACAATCTTATTTTTGTTTACACTCCCATGGCGTTTTAACACCTAAGCTTGTCATGCAAATTCACAAATCATCGGAATCGTTATCTCGTATGCCGAGCATCCTCATCACAGCCTTTCCTGAGAGAACGAAAATCTTTCAATTTCTTTCCTCTCCCTCAATAGAAATCACTTAACAATGAAAGTCTTTCTTTCTTTCCTCCACCTTTCTTGAACTAGCATAGTAGATGAACACTTTGTACTTTTGTTCTCCGGAAAGAGGTTCCTGATGCATGTTTGTTTGTTGTTGTTTTTTTGTCACTTTGCACTGCAAGATTTTACACAAGATATAAAAGTGATTGAAGTCTCGGTCTTGGTTCTCTTTTATATATATTCATCTGTTTTCCTTTCTTATTGCGATTTAGGTCAGAACTTGGTCGTATTTCTTTGCAAGATGTTGAGCTTAATTCTATGGCTACTCGTGTTGTTGAGGTTATACGGAAATCATGCTAAATAGACTTATCCCATATTAGTCTTAATTAAGTTTTCATCTTTATTCTTACAGTTATTACTATTGTTAGCATTTATTACAATCACATCATTGCACTTGTGTTAGCGAATAACATGTCAGAGTATCGCTTACCTTGATGCCTGCTGTATATCGACTAGCACAGAGCTTGTTAAAACTTGACCTTCTGACTTTGTACCTAGTCAGTGTGGTATATTTATGCATATCTATCTTTATATCCATCCATGTATCTGTTCATATCTTTTTATACAGGAGGCGAAGACCTTCCATTTCGCGCCTGAAATAAAACGAGTCATACCAGACGACAGCGATAATATCACACACATGCAAACATTAATATATGTGTTTGTGTGTGTGTGTGTGTGTGTTTGTGTATGTTTGTGTGTGTGTGTGTACGTGTGTGTTTGTATATGTTTGTGTGTGTGTGTACGCGCGTGTGTGTGTGTGTTTGTGTATGTTTGTGTGTGTGTGTGTACGTGTGTGTTTGTATAAGTTTGTGTGTACGTGTGTGTGTGTGTGTTTGTATATGTTTGTGTGTGTGTGTTTCTGCGTGTGTACGTGTGTGTGTGTGCCTAGAATAGATCGACCACACGTGCGACTGCCAAACAAAAACGAGAGACAAAGCGCCTGAGGATACTTTTGTCTGCAGACGCGAGATGAAGATGCTGCTCCTACTTCCGCATCACCACCACCTGTTTCTTGGGGATTTATGGGATCCTGTTTTGCTTCCGTCATAATTCACGTTGTCCTTTCTGAATATGTGACGTCATTATTTCCAGAATTCGCTTTATTCTCTCGAATCCAGAATAGGAAGATGCTCATCACAAAAGCTGGAGTATATGTGACACGTACGATATATGTATTTATGATGTATATGTATATATGTATATGCATGCATATATATGTATATATGTATATATATGTATATGTATATATATATGTGTGTGTGTGTGTATGTGTGTGTGTGTGTGTGTGTGTGTGTGTGTGTGTGTGTGTGTTCGAGCTTGTGTCAGTACATGTGCTTATGCGTAGTGTAGGCGTCAAGTAAAAATGGTAAAAATAGCCTCAAAATATGTCAACAAGTTGAAATGAGAGGAAGTATATATCAATAATTCCAACGCATCTGTTCAAGAGAGGCAATGTAGTGACAGTAACCATACTATCAATATATACCTATTTCATCCTATAAGTCTAACTGTTTCTTTTGTCGTCTAGTAATAAATCCGCAACCAAACACTTCTAAATATAAAACGATCAGAATCAGAGAAAAAAAAAATGAATACTAATATTCACCGAAAGATGAGTCTGCAACGGAACTTTTCTCCGTAAGAGTGCAAGAGTAGCCTCAAAGCGCGACTCTGAAAGACTTAACTCTTGTGTTGTTATGCTCGTGCAAGACTCTGCCAAGAAGTTCCCCTTTTCTTGGTAACTCTATGGCTTCCTTCAACCGCTTCTTTTGTTTCAGGAGTTTAA
>BOPN01001139.1:260000-267500 GCA_017312705.2 Penaeus japonicus | reverse complement strand
AATATATCACACGTAAAAGCATTTCGTGTTTCAATTAATTATGAATTTAAACAATTACAATTCATTAGATGTCATAATATATCACATAATAATCACAGTCTACATGATATTCATACTATATGAAACAATAAACAAAAATCTAATACAATCTGAAGGCAAAAACTTTTTTCTCTCCGGTTTATTGATAGTTATCCAAGAACTAATCATACCCAAGATTATCCCCTAAGGAAAAATATGTAGCCTAGATAAATTAAATTCATAAATATGTATCAAAGACCATATTCATATTATGTAATTCAGGAAAATCCCTGCAAGTATTTTTTTTTTCAAGGACAGTGAACCAAATCCAGTGTTGTCATTGTTTTGTTCAAGAGAGTTTGCAAGCGCTTTTCAAGTTGCAACGGGGTGCATGACCTATCGTTTCATGGTCAACAGAGTCTGGTTTTGTTATAGTTTTTTTTTTATCAGCGGTCTAACACGGAGACTCTCTCTCTCTCTCTCACTCTCTCTCTCTCTCTCTCTCTCTCTCTCTCTCTCTCTCTCTCTCTCTCTCTCTCTCTCTCTCTCTCTCTCTCTCTCTCTCTCTCTCTCTCTCATTCTCTCTCTCTCATTCTCTCTCTCCCATTCCCTCTCTCTCCCATTCCCTCTCTCTCCCATTATCTCTCTCTCCCACTCTCTCTCTCTCTCTCTCTCTCTCTCTCTCTCTCTCTCTCTCTCTCTCTCTCTCTCTCTCTCTCTCTCTCTCTCTCTCTCTCTCTCTCTCTCTCTCTCTCATTCTCTCATTCTCTCATTCTCTCTCTCTTTCTCTCTCTCTCTCTCATTCTCTCTCTCATTCTCTCTCTCTCTACCATTTCTTCTCTTTCCCATTCTCTCTCTCTCCCATTCTCTCTCTCTCTCCCATTCTCTCTCTTTCTCTCTCTCTCTCATTCGCTCTTTCATTCTCTCTCTCTCCCATTCCCTCTCTCTCCCATTCTCTCTCTCTACCATTCTCTCTCTCTACCATTCTCTCTCTCTCCCATTCTCTCTCTCTCCCATTCCCTCTCTCTCCCATTCTCTCTCTCTCCCATTCCCTCTCTCTCCCATTCTCTCTCTCTCCCATTCTCTCTCTCTACCATTCTCTCTCGCTCCCATTCCCTCTCTCTCCCATTCCCTCTATCCCATCCCCTCTCTCTACAACGGAAAATGAAGACTCTACATCAAATTCCAGGTAACGCCATGTGGACTGTTGGAAAAGCAACGCGAGAGGCGATGTTGTCACTTGTGGTGGCAGTGGTGATGTTGGCAGGACATGCACATGCAGAAGAACGTGTTTCCAGACAAGGTAAATGCAAGGTTATGTTATGTAATGAACACGCACATGTGAAGAGGAGGGCGGAATGTGTGTACGTGTGTGTGTGTGTTTGTGTGTGTTTATGTATGTTTGTGTGTTTTTGGGTGTGGGTGTCTATGTGTGGATAGAGAGAGAGAGAGAGAGAGAGAGAGAAATCATGTATTTGTGGGCGTGCGAATGCGGTCCTGCTCGCTAAAGATTTTCAATTATCTTCAAGCTTTTTCTCACAATTTGAAACCAAAGAATTGCCACCTGGGAAGTACCAACCGACATCAAAACCAACCTTCAACCCAAAGCACAAGAAAAAGAGACAAAAATGTCTTTATTCACCCCCTCCCCCTTCCCTCCCCTCCCCTCCCCTCCCCTCCGAGCGATGACGTCATACACCCAGGTATAAACAACAAAATGGGATTCCCTCAATGTCCAGTCCTAGGTAACTCCGCCTGACCGGTTAGTCAACTTGCCGCTGTTCTTTTTTTTTTTTTTTTTTTTTTTTTTTTGTCTGCTTTTGTAAGATAATAAAAAAAAAGGATTATTGTGATCTTTCTTATGTGAGTCAAAAAGCACGGCGTACATGTGACTCGTCTGGCTGGAAGGTTTAGTCAGTTGGGTGTGTGGCCATGGGGGGGTTGGGGAGGGGGTAATCCGTTGATGTTAACGATGTATTGATATTATTTGGATTACTATCTTACTAACTTTTTTTTCTTTTTTTTATTATTATTAATGGCAGTCCGACCTACCTATTGGAACAACGGAAACGGAATAGATCTTTAAAGATACGATGCCATGACAGTGCGCCCTGCCACTATTCAAGTTTCTATTGGAAACCTGTAAGCTCTCACTGACCTTCTTTCTACCCTTGCCCTGCAGTACCGGTGACCTGCGGACCTGGAACGACCTGCATTCCGCTGACGAACTGCCCTCAGCTCTTGTCTCTCCTGCGCTTCCCGACGCCGGAAAACATCCAGACGCTGAGGAATAACTTCTGTGGTTTCTCCAGAAGGATCCCGTTGGTGAGTCTTGTGTGGGGAGGAAGCACGTGGGGAGAGATGTATTTTTTTTTTTGGGGGGGGGGAAGGTGTCGTTGTTTATTTTATTTTTTTTCCGTTCTTTCTTTGTCTCACCGTCTCTACCTCTTTTTTCTCTCTCTTTTCTCTATCTCTCTTTCTTTCTCTTTCTCTTTCTCATTCTCTCTCTCTCTCATTCTCTCTCTTTCTCATTCTCTCTCTCTCTCTCTCTCTCTCTCTCCCTCTCCCTCTCCCTCCCTCTCTCTCTCTTATGCATAGTTACAGACAGTTATCCAGCCCAACGCCTGCAGTAAACCAATCCATTTTGAACAGGTTTGCTGTGGCTCAGGCGCTACTCCCACTCCACCCACCATCGGCACCCAGCCCAGCTCAGAGCCGACTCCAACACCTTCACCACCCACCCAGCCCACTCAGCCCACTCGGCCCACCCAGCCCACTCGGCCCACTCAGCCCACGCAGCCCCCGAATGCCAACGGGGAGGCTCTCCTGCCGGCGCGCTGTGGCCTCACCTCGTCCATTGTCAACCGGATCTTCTTCGGCGAAAATGCTGCTTTGGGAGCCTACCCTTGGATGGCACTCTTAGGGTTTACTGGTGAGTGCTGGTGGTTCGTGGTCTCTCTCTCTCTCTCTCTCTCTCTCTCTCTCTCTCTCTCTCTCTCTCTCTCTCTCTCTCTCTCTCTCTCTCTCTCTCTCTCTAGCTCGCTCTTTCTCTCTCTCTCTTTGACTGTCTTTGTCTTTCTTTCTCTCGCTTTTTTTTTCTCTCTCTCTCTCTTTCTTTCTTTTTTTTCTTTTTTTATCTCTCTCTCTTTCTGTCTTTCTCTTTTCTCTTTCTGTTTCTCTCTCTATCTCTCTCTCTCTCCCTCTCTCTCCCCCAGTCTCTCCCTCCCTCTTCCTCCCTCCCTCCCTCCCTCCCTCTTTCTTCTTCTCCCTCTCTTTCCTTCCCCCTCTCTCCTCCTTCTCCACCACCCTCCCTTTGTTTCTACTGTACCTTAGTCACACGCGTTCTATCTCATAGTTCTTTAAAAACTCTTTTCATTTTAACAAGCAACTTATTATCTCTCCCAAGGACGATTCCAAAGCCAACCTGTGTTCGGATGTGGAGGCGCACTGATCAACTCTCGCTATGTGCTGACGGCCGGCCATTGCACTGATCCGCAGTTCACTTCCGGTCGCGTTTTGTAAGTACTTTTGACTTTTCAAGGAGAGGTGTTTGTGGTATAGATATTTTTTTTTAAATGGTACTTGAGTAGATATTTTGGATTGAATGGATATATGAAGTCGTAGACGGGAGGAAAATAGTTAAGTTTAAAGGCGACTAGCGAAAAAATAAGGAAAGTAATGCAATATATAAACAAATATAATTAACTGGTTATTATGTTTGTACGTTAACGTAAAACACATGAGATATATTCCTAATTATACTATCCACTGATTGATTAATTATCAAAAATCATTCAGAGGATAGTTATTACTGCAAATAAACATCCATATGATTCCGCAGTCTTCCTATTGGTGTAGTCTATGTAGTATAGCTACTTATCTATGTAGTCACATTTGCCTCATTATACGGTATATCTTCTAATTCTTCCTCTCATTTCTGTTGATTCATCTTCTAATTTCCTCATCTCTATTAATTCATCTTTTAATTTCCTCATTCCCGTTAATTCATCTTCTAATTCCCTCATTTCTATTAATTCATCTTCTAATTTCCTCATTTCTATTAATTCATCTTCTAATTTCCTCATTTCTATTAATTCATCTTCTAATTCCCTCATTTCTATCACTCCCATCATCGAATTTCCCTCCTTTTGATAAACAACAGATCAGTCATCCGGCTGGGAGAGCACAACATCGCAACGGACCGAGACTGCACTGCAACAGGAAGCACCCAGAGATGCTCGCTGCCCATTCAGACGTTTGCGCCCGAGCAGGTCATCAGACATCCGGACTTCGACAGGAGAGCAAGTGTCAGTGACGATATTGCTCTTGTCAGGCTCAACAGACCCGCTGAGTTCAATGGTAAGGGTCAGGGATAGCGTTGAGGGTGTTTGTATGTGTGTATATATGTGTGTGTGTATGTATATATATATATATATATATATACATATGTGTATATATGTATATGAATATAGATAGACAGACAGATAGATAGATAGATAGATACACACACATACACAGGCACAAACAAAAACAAAAAAGAAAAAAAATATATATATATACATATACACACATATAATACACACACACGTACACACACACACACACACACACACACACACACACACACACATAAATATATATATATATATATATATATATATATATATATATATATATATATATATATATATATATGAAATTATATATGTTTAAGTGAAATGGTCTGCATCTCTCCTCATAAAAATACAGAATACATAAACCAACATATACAATTAAAAGCATTCCCTAAACCCGTCCGCCCGCCTCGTTTCCACAGACTACGTGCAGCCCATCTGCATCCCGCCCACCGGCCTGGACATCAGCGGCTTCCTCGACGGGCGGGAGGTGACCGTGGCAGGCTGGGGCACCACCGAGAGAGGCCCGGACACCCAGATCCTGCAGAAGGTCCAGATCCCCTTCGTCAGCAAGGAGGAGTGTAACCCCCACTACGACAACCGCCTCGTCGATGAACAGGTGAGATCTGGACTTGACTTGATTATCTTGACACCTGTCGTCAAGGTGTCAAGGGAGACCAAGCAAGAGTTGTTGGCATTTCGTTTGTTTTTTCTACTTTCAAGAAGTCAGATAGTAAATAAAGATACTGAATACACTGATATATACAGTATATTCACTCACGTGTGTGTGTGTTTGTGTCTGTGTGTGTGTGTGTGTGTGTGTGTGTGTGTGTGTGTGAGTGTGTTTGTGCGTGTAGCGTATGTGTGTGCGTGTAGCGCGCGCGCGCGTGTGTGTGTGTGTGTGTGTGTGTGTGTGCATGATCATAATATATCATCGCACATCAGCGTCAATTTACTGGATATCAAATTACTTCCTCTCTAGATCTGCTTCGGTGGTTCGGGACAAAGGGACGCGTGTTTCGGTGACTCAGGAGGCCCCGTCTTTGCCAATGCTGCCAGGAGTGGCACCTTCTCCTTGGTAAGTCTTTGGATGTTGCGAGTTAAATGCTGCAGACCAGTTGATTATGGAAAAGGTATTCTGTAGGTGTTCAAGTATCGTATCTTATGAAGAAGAGACTAATTAATTCATGAAAGATGTTGATAAAATTGTTCAGCAAATTGTTTTAATATATATTTTTTTTCTTTCTTTCTTTTCCTTTTAGTTATATTTTCGTCACTCACTTTATGTATATTCACCTTCTAACATTATCAAAGTCCTTATCATATCCATGGTTTATCCATCTCCTTCCCTATTTCCCCTTTATTGCATTAACCTCATCTCCCTCATCCTCTGCAGTTGGCGATAGTGTCCTTTGGTCAGTCTTCTTGCGGAGTGCCAGGAGTGCCTGCTGTCTACACCGATGTGGCACCGTACAGGACCTGGATTACGAACAATTTGCGACCTTAAGAACTCGGAGAATAAGGGTGCTTTTCAAGGCTTTTCATTTACATCGTTGGTGAAATTGTCTATCTGTGTGTTTGTGTGTTTGTGCTATCATGTGTGTCTGTATTTGTGTGGTTTATGTGTTTTTATATGCATATATTTTTCCAGTCATAGTTCCTTAAGACAATAAAGATATCATAAAATATACTTGTATTATGTCCTCATTTTCCTGAAGAATAAAATCGAAATGCTATATATTTGAATATATAAGATGTGTAAGTAAAGACTTCAAATTCAAATTTGGAATGAAATTTGAAGAACTGAGAATGAAAAGTATGTATATGATTTTTTTTCTCTTATTTTTTTTACGTTTTACAATTTTGACATTTCTCATGCGATAAAGCAAAGAAAATATTCGATCAAGTACGATCCTTAACGCACTATATGAATACACACACACACAAATATATATATATATATATATATATATATATATATATATATATATATATATATATGCATATCCATTCATATATATGTATACATGTATGTATACATACATGCACACACACACATATATATACAGTATATCTATCTATCTATCTATATATATATATATATATATATATATATATATATATATATATATATATATATATATATATTTATATATATATATATATATATATATATATATATATATATATCCATATCTATCTATCTATCTCTCTCTCTCTCTCTCTCTCTCTCTCTCTCTCTCTCTCTCTCTCTCTCTCTCTATATATATATATATATATATATATATATATATATATATATATATATATATATATATATATATATATACATACATGTGTGTTTGTGTGTGTGTGTATGTGTCAGAGTAATGTATCTGTTGTTACCATACTATATGCACTAGACAAGACACAACTACTTAACACAAGTATTAAAGTCATGCGATCACGTCAAAATATTTATATGTTATAACTCAAGACAGCACTATTTACGATAACAATAAGGATGCTAGATATACACAATAGATATAAGCTCAGTCCCTCAGCAAAGTTAACGAGATCTGAATCACACACACGCATACTTATATATATATATATATATATATATATATATATATATATATATATATATATATATATATATATACATATATATATATATATATATATATATATATATATATATATATATGTATGTATATATATATATATATATATATATATATATATACATATATATATATATATACATATATATGAATCACAAAAAACACAAACACAGTAACGTGCACAAAACAGATAAAATAAAACACTGCCACAAAATGAAAGGGAAAAACGCCAAAGCGAGTTTTTTCCCCCTTTCATTTTGTAGTGTTTTATATATATATATATATATATATATATATATATATATATATATATATATATATATATATATATATATATATATATATATATATATGTGTGAGTGTGTGTGTGTGTGTGTGTGTGTGTGTATGTATATATATATATATATATATATATATATATATATATATATATATATATATATATATATATATATATATATATATATATATATATATATATA
>BOPN01001139.1:250000-252500 GCA_017312705.2 Penaeus japonicus | reverse complement strand
CTCAGCTAAGACTCAAGCTCCCTAGCACTTGGATTCTCAGCTAAGACTCAAGCTCCCTGGCGTTTGGATTCTCAGCTAAGACTCAAGCTCCCTAGCACTTGGATTCTCAGCTAAGACTCAAGCTCCCTGGCGTTTGGATTCTCAGCTAAGACTCAAGTTCCTAGCACTTGATTCTCAGCTAGGACTCAAGCTCCCTATGTTTGGATTCTCAGCTAAGACTCAAGCTCCCTAGCACTTTGATTCTCAGCTAAGACTCAAGCTCCCTAGCACTCCTGATTCCCCCAGCTAAGACTCAAGCTCCCTAGCACTTGGATTCTCAGCTAAGACTCAAGCTCCCTAGCACTTGGATTCTCAGCTAAGACTCAGACTCCTAGCACTTGATCTCTCAGCTAAGACTCAAACTCCCTAGCACTTGGATTCTCAGCTAAGACTCAAGCTCCCTAGCACTTGGATTCTCAGCTAAGACTCAAGCTCCCTGGCGTTTGGATTCTCAGCTAAGACTCAAGCTCCCTAGCACTTGGATTCTCAGCTAAGACTCAAGCTCCCTAGCACTTGGATTCTCAGCTAAGACTCAAGCTCCCTGGCGTTTGGATTCTCAGCTAAGACTCAAGCTCCTATATATATATATATATATATATATATATGCAAACTAGCCCAAGTGTGCACGCATGTTGAAGTGAGTGAAAAAGGTTCAGTCAAGCAGTCAGTGAATCAGGCTCCCTCAGGCAAAATAAAAGGAAAGCGGCATTCAAGCAGTCGGCAGGTGTTCTTCACCGGATACACTTCTGAGAATCATATCTTTATATTGCCATGAACTTCTATCTTATGTAATCGGATAGTGTGAAATAACCTTTAAGAAAGATCGTTTGATGCTTTAAAAGATCGAGAATTCATATGTTTTAACGGGAAGAAACACCTTAGAATGTGTTGATATCATTAAGAGTATCTATTTCTTATTAAATGTAGTCTTAATAATTATTTTCCTTGTGTTATGGCAAGGAGAGACTTCACCTCGGCTCTTGACTTAAATATGAAGTCCCAACTAGTTGCTTTCGGAGTGTGACATCAAGGTAATTCGTCTGACTTCGTGTGTGTGTGTGTGTGTCTGTGCGTGTGTGTCTGTGTGTTTGTGTTTGTGTGTGTGTGTGTGTGTGTGTGTGTGTGTGTGTGTGTGAATCTGAAATATAATCAAAATCTAAAAACATCTCATGCGCGAGGGTCATGCTCTAGCGAACAAAAAAGGAAACCTGTTCTGGAGGTTATTCTGTCGTTAAGCTAAGGAATGAGAGATGCAGAGGGAAGGAGAGAGGAAGGGATGGAAAATAGAGAGAGAAAGAGAGAGAAAGAGAGAGGGGGAGGGAGGGGGGTGGAAAGAGAAAGGAAGAGAGAGAATTTTTTACTTTGACAAGATTATTGAGATAAGTGATTACGTACATCTCGAAAGGATGGGGTAACATAGGTTATCCTCACCCCAATCTTAGTCCCTCTTTGGGCTCACATACATTTTACAAAACCTTACAGCTATGTCAACATGTTGAAATATAAACAGAACAAAAGGCGGGTCAATCACAAGCATACAGAGTTAAATGTTTACATATCAGGAAAGCGATATAACAGTATAAATCATCACCCTCAGCATGCTAAGTCCTCTAGAAATAGCGAAGGAGAGGGAGAGAAAGCGAGAATAATAGAGAATGATAGCAAGACATAGTGATATTAGAATTACCGACTTCTTCACAATGCCTATGCAAGTTGCCGGCTGTATTGCAGGATGCACAACATCGAGTGGAGAATGTTGCTTGTTGCGGGTTCACTGGTATTTCTTGCCGTCACGTCGGGCGCTCGTGGTCGTGGGCAAGGTGAGCTTTGCAAACTTTATCTTTTTTTCTTCTTTTTGGGCATCATTTGTCTCCCCTTAACTGTTTTTTTTTTCCTCATTTGACGTGTCTTTTTGTCCATGTTCTAGCAATACGTGAAAACGAAAAAAAAAATTATTCTCAACTAAAAAATTATATACATACACGCTTCTTTTCTTCACTTTTTATTTTATTTTTTTCTTCTTCTTTCTTTTTTTCCTTCTTTCTTTCTTTCTTTCTTTCTTTCTTTTACAGAAAGATGTGGGTTCAGGGCCAAGTGTTTGCCCGTCGATTCGTGCCTTGAGATAAGCCGCCTCGTGGTCGAAGCAGATAACCACACTGCCTGGGAAGGCCCGCAGGCTGTGTATCACAGAGGTCAGGAGGTTACACGAGTGAGTATGAGTCTCTTTTGGTGGATAGATGTATACGTGTAGATGCATGGGTGAGAGAGTAAGAGAGAGAGAAAGGGGGGGAGGAAGATAGGAGAGCAAGAAAGAAGAGAACAAAAATTTTAAACAGAAAGGGGGAAGAGAGGGGGGGAGGGAGGAAGGGAGGGAGGAAGTGAGGAAGGGAGGAAGGGAGGGAGGGAGGGAGGGAGGGAGGGAAAGAGAGGGAGAGGGAGAGAGAGAGAGAGAGAGAGAGAG
>BOPN01001139.1:242500-245000 GCA_017312705.2 Penaeus japonicus | reverse complement strand
TCTGAATATGACTTTGTATGTGTGTGTGGGTGTAGGTGCGTGTGCGTGGATGTGTGTGTACGTGTGCGCGCGTGTGCATTTGTGCATGTGCATGTGCGATTGTGCGTGTGTGCGTTTGTGTTTCTGTGTGTGTGTGTGTGTGTGTGTGTGTGTATTAGTGGCAGTATCTAATCATATAAAATTCACGGCCAAATATAAACAACCACAGGTATTCGTGGAAGGAAAGCCTGATGCCTTTGGTGACCCTTGTTATGGAGACACAGGGGGTCCCTTGTCGACGGAAACCAGAATAAAAAACTTGTTGGTAAGTGTTGTTTCAGTTTTCGGAAATTAAAAATAGCGACCATATTCTTAAGCTTAATAAGGTGTGGGTTGCCCTTTCCCCTGTCACTGATAGTTTAAAAGTGTGGTTATATTACCCACAGATAGTAATGGACTCATTGGCAATATAGATACCGCTCATTTATCGGTAGAAGGTTGTAAACGTGGAGACTGAAATATATTCATAATAATTGCAGCTTGATGTAGTTAATGAAACTCACAATTTAGGATACTTAATATTCAGCATCTATAATGTATTTTTTAGAAACAGAATGTATGTTTGATATTCTATTTTAGTAATAACCATATTCTAATTAGGAAACCAAAACAAATGCGCACATATGTATGTATGTACGTATGTATATCTATATATATATATATATATATATATATATATATATACATATATATATATGTATGTATGTATATATATATATATATATATATATATATATATATATATGTATGTATCTATATATATATATATATATATATATATATATATATATATATATATATATAAATATATATATGTGTATGTATATATATATTTATACATATTTATATATACATATATATATATATATATATATATATATATATATATATATATATATATATATATATATAACAAACGAAGAGAACATCAGAAATCAAAAGAAAAATTAAATTTGAACAAATAAATGGAGTTAAAAAAACGAGCACTCCCATAAAAAAAAATTAATGACTTGATCCCTCACTGATTATATATCACTGTACTGATGTAAGTGTAGTTTAGTTTTTCACTTTGGGACACTCTTTGACTTCTGAAATAAAACCGTGTTACTCCGATATGTTAGACAATTCTAAGAGGACCTTCTTCTATAATACTTTCTTTTATAACAAAGGAATAACATTGGGAGATACAAGGGCTGTGTGTGTGGGGGGGGGGTCAATTTAGCTCCATCTCCTCCTTATCACAAACATTTTACAGGTCGGAAATGAATGGTTGCTAAGGGTATATGCCTACAATCTATCGTTTCTCATTATTGGTGCAAAGAAGCTAATATCAGTATATCAGTATATCAGTATATCAGTGTAAGTTCCCTAGTGCATGATTTTGCCGACATGATCAATATTTTGAATAAGTTATTCATGTATAATTAGTCTAGCCGTCTTAGAATTTGATCTGGAATGAATTTTTCGAACGTTTTTCAAATATATATTTTAGCATTGCATATAAAAATCGACCATAAATTGGAATCACTTCCCGAAATAGTGTAAAGGCTGTTCACGTCCCATTAAAGAATTATTGATAGTGTGATTCGCTGTGATACTAATTACTATCATCATCCTCATTGATATCACCATCATCACCACCGCCATCATCATCATTATCATCATTAACAATATCATCTTCATCGGCATTACCATTGTAATCATTTTTATCATAATCACCATCATTATCATTATTATCATTCTCAGCTTCATCATCATCATCATCATCATCACCATCATCCCCATCATCAATATCACCGAGAAGAGAGAGAAAAAATTGTCTCTCTCAAATTTCATAATACTGTTCAACTATACGGTTTGGCAACTTGTTCCAGAGCTTAATAATAGCTGGAGTACACTCATTCATATTTAGAGAATTTCTAGTAATTACAAGAGCAATATAATGTAAAGGATATCGGGAATATAAAGATTGTTCAACATCATTATATAATATATGTATAATTGATAAGAAGCCAATCAGACGTCGATGGTTTAAATCAAAATTTAAGTTACGTAGCAAAAATTTAGCTGAGTTGAATGCCCTATCAAGCAATTTGAGATGACAGTCAGCTGCAGACATCCAGTGCTGTGAACAGCTCTCAAAATGTGGCAGAATAAAAAAAAAAAAAAATGATCTCAGAACAAACAAATGCGTTTTATAACATTTGCAAAGCAGCCCATTTTTTGTGCAATAGATAATGAGATATTTTTAAGATGTTTCTCAAAAGTCAAGTGAGGATCTAATATGCCATCCAATATCTTTGAAAATGAAAATTTTGTACTCTATCATAAAAAAAAAGAAATATAGGTCAGGATGTGGAGATAAAAAGGGCGTGATCTGCTAATAGTGATGGAGTTGGTCTTCCTAGCATTGAGCGTTATACCCCATACATGACACCATGCAATAATCTTGCAAAGATCT
>BOPN01001139.1:232500-237500 GCA_017312705.2 Penaeus japonicus | reverse complement strand
GTATATGTATGTATATATATATACAAACATATATATACATACATACATACATACATACATACATACATACATACATACATACATGCTTAAATACTTACATACACACACACACATAAGAAGGCCTACTCACACAAGCATAAACTCTCAACCACATAGACCAATAAATAGATCTTAAATGAAGTAAGCAGACATATATGGACGTTTTCATAGAAAGACCTAACCACATACACCAAAAGAAAGCTTAAAGAAGAAAGCTTAATCACATGAACCAATAAAATAAGATTTTATATACAGTAACGGGCCAGATGAAGCAAAGTAAATGACAGGATTTTAATCTTCCTTCACACCAAAGTCGTTCTCGAAACGTCCTAGCCCGTAAACATCGCCAAACGGACTGGGGTCAAGCTAGAACTTTGCCCTAACAATGTCTCTGATACGATTCCTAGTGCGTTCCTATACAGCACACAGCACGTCCTTTTGGCCTTTATCCCGCATGATCGGATAGTTTTCACGCAGTGCCAACCTGCCAGTAGTCAGTTCAAATCTGTTCTATCTTGTTAACAATTTATCCAACCACGTTCTAACACGTTCGCAACTCGTCCCTAATCCAACCACCTCGTTCCACCTCGTTCTCACTGCGTCCTCCTCTCGCCTTGCAGTCATGTTCTGTCTCAAGGCTACAAATACCCAGCGCGGTCTTGCCTGTCCTTAGTCCTGCTCAATGCTTCAAGCTGTGCGGACCAAGTTGAACATCATTGCAAAGCCTCATCATGCCTCGAATGGGGAGAAAAGGAAGACAGGGAGCCCGCGGCAGGGCTACCACCACCACAGGATCCCCAGGCTCCTCCAGCACCTCCGGAGCCCATCCAGATGAGCCCAAAGTTGCCCTCACTCCACACTCGAGAGAAAGAGAGCTGCCTCCACTGCAACCTCTGATGCCTCGACTTCCAAGTCAGAAATGGAGATGTCAGAGGAAGTCGGAAGCCCAAGAAGAAGGCCAAGACCCACACCCATCTCACCAAAGAGCAAGAAGAGGCCATGGTGGAGGGGTTCAAGCAGCATGAAGTCCTCCATAACAAAAAGCTCGAAGGCTACATGGAAACCAGGAAGAAAGCATTCCTGTGGAACAAGCAAGCAGAGGAGATGGGTGTGAGCCCAAATGATGAACCACTCGAAGTACGAAGATTCCGTGTGGAATTCGTTCATTTCGTTTTCGGTACCTTGTTACCCTGTCTCTCTGTAGGAGGGGATGGTCGCCCAATTTTTTGACGTTCTGAAACACACTTCCCGACCGATCCCGTCCATGAAGGTCGTAAACAGATCTTAGAAAGTTGCTACTACTGTTCAAGGTCAGTTTGGAGGCAGCTGGGCCAGAATTCATGCCCATTCGGCAACATTTTTCAGAATGTTTGAGGTGAGAAGGGGGTATAATCTATCATAATCATTACGTCATGTATGTTATATACTAAACGGAGGGGGGAGGAGAGGAAGAGGGAGAGAGAGTAGGAGAAAGAGAAAGAGAGAGTGGGAGAAAGGAAAAGACAGAGAGAGAAAGAGAGAAGTGGGAAAGGTTAATACTAAGCTATGTTAAAAAAAATAAAGTACATGTTCCCGACCTACCATTAAAGACCACATCCCGATCGAGTCTCACAAGGGCTATGTCGTTATAATGGAGGTTAAATCTGTCAAAGTTGTGATGCCAAAGACTAAATTCAGGCCTGAAGTCCTGGTCTGTGAGGACATCGAGAGCCGGTTCCAGAACTGCCGTGCCGAGACGAATCGTGGTGCTGTGGGAATCAGGCAGAATTAATTACACACTCTATGCGTCAAAAGGAAAAAAATATATAGAAGGGAGAGAGAGGATGGGTGGGGGAAGATGGAGGAAATAGGAGGGTGGGAGAAGGAGAGGGGGGAGAGGGAGATGGAGATTGACAGGCATAAAGAGAAAGAGAGAGATAAAGACAAAGACTGGCAGACAGATAGTGGGACAGAGACAGGGAGAGAGAAAATGAGAATGAGAGAGAAGGGAGGGGGGGGGGTGCAGGGGAGAGAGAGACGAGGTAACAGGTTGGTGCTTTAGATATGTGTAAATTTTATGAGTTTGTGTTTTTACTTGGTATATGGTATTGATCATTATATTTTCACTTGAAACCAATCATTGTATGCATGACTAACATTTGAATTATCTTAAGTACTTGATTTTTTAATGAAATATATATGTGTGTATATATATATATATATATATATATATATATATATATATATATATATATATATATATTGTCTTATTGCATATTATATTCCATTAATAAAGTATCTCATCTTGAACTGATGTTCTTTCTTACAAAATCTGTAGAAAAACGCATGTGTCATGCATCTTCTACAGATCCCGATGACAAGACTCTGTGGCCCGTAGTAAAGATCCTGTCGGGTGTGGGGCGTCGGGGAAATGTGTCGGGTGTCGGGTGTAGGGCACCCGTCCGCATGTTTGATAGTAAAGAACGTGTGTCGGTGGGCTTGGTTGTCAGTGATGCCAACCTGTTCAATGGGACGTATAGATCGGACGATATTGGTAGCCTTGATCGATGTAAACAACACCTGAGAGCGCGCAATTGAAACATTAATATAATTTTATTTATCATATTTCATGGTTCATTCACAAAAAGCCTACTTTGTTTATCTTTCTATAATTATCAACAGCTATTAATTACATCATTTCATTTTATAAATCGCATTAGTTTGCAAGTAAAAAGCACTGATATGTTAATCATTACTACACAGCAATAATCACTAACACATAATGATGAACCAGCTATTTTTTGTATTTGGATAGACAATATGCACATTTCAAATCATTAGAAAAGTTTAGCAAGCACCACATACAAATATTGTGTTGTCTATAATTACGTCATCATATTTAAAAAAAAGTCATGCTTGGAATTCAGTCTATTATTTTCCCATAATAGTTCTTTTATAGTCATAAAATAATTAACATGAATGTTAAAACAAATTAATCACGATTATATCGAAGACAGAATCATGTTTACTTAATTAATACAATGAATCCTGAAATACGAATCGATCTTTTAAGTCTCTTAAACAAAAGATACAGATTTGTTTTTGACCAGACAATGAGATTATTTATATTAATAAAATTATATAATATGCGTTATTTATATAATATAAAACTAACGATGATGTCCTACCAAAAACAAACTCTTTATATTAATAGGTATATCTGTGGGGAGGGGGAAGGCACCCGAGAAAAATTCCCGAGGTTCCAATACTAATCTTCGGAAATCCCATTTTCTTTACTGCGAACACTGGACCCGTCACGACATGTTCTTTACTACGGGCCTGTGTGATAACCCGTCTAGCTCAGAATTTAGCTACAAGATCATTTTAAGATCTCTTATCTACCTTTAGGCTAATGAACCACATTCACAACCATACATATTATGCTCACCACTGGAACCAGTCATCTCTCATCAGCTGAACCAAATGTTAAATGTCCCCATCATTGACCCATGAGTGAAAATGACTGTTGCTTGAGAGGAGACTCTACCCCACACGATCTGGCAGAGGGAAATTGCAGACTGGCAGGGCATGCATGATAAACCGACTGAAGTATCTTGAGAAAACATCCTCGGCTGCCGCATAAACAACCAAGCAATTGATCTTACCAAATCAATTGCCATGTAAGAATCCGACAAGACAAACAATGTAAACCTTTTAGGTGATGAGAGTTTGGAAAAGCCTTAATAAAAACGCCATCCCAACGCATCCCTCTTCTCAATAAAACCCGTCGAATCAGTCTGACTAGAACTCCTTATTATTCTCAGAGAAGTTGAAAAGTCAAGCCTCTAAATAGCCATCTCTCAGTCTAATTCAAAGTTCTGTACATTCGTGATCACCTTGCAATAGAGAGCGAAGCCCATGATAAAAGGAAACAGTTCTCAGACTCAAGAACCTTATCTGGGCTCTTTCCTAGTTAGATATTCTAATAATGTGGAACACCTTGCCTACCCTGCTTCATTCAAACACATTACTGCAGTTCAAAAAGATGCTTGTGTATAGAGACTGTTGTATGCCCCAGGGTAATTAATCTAGTAAGACTATTTTCTAATTCTGTTAATTTGGTATGCCATTTCAAGTAGAATAACTAACCTTGATTGGAACACGATAAGGCATAAATACTATGGATCTGTGCACCACTTGATTTTTTTTTTTTTTTTTTATGAAAAGAGAGAGTGAGAGAGAGAGAGAAAGAGAGAGAGGGGGGGAAAGTTACATTAAATTACTTCTGCTACTGCCTCTAATTGAGTGCATACATATTCAAGCATAATTCATAATGGCAATTGGTATGTAATCCCTTAACGAATCAACAAAAGAAAAAAAAGAGGAAAATAACTCACACTGTTATATTTCTTGAGTACTCGGGATGCAAGCAATGTGCAGCTGTTATTATGTATCTCTTGTTAATAAGTGCACCTCCACAGTTCCAACCCGACCATGTACCATTCAATGCTGAAATAAATGAATAAATAGATATTTAAATGAATAAATAGATATATAAATAAATAAATGAATAAATAGATATATAAATGAATAAATAGATATATAAATAAATAAATGAATAAATAGATATATAAATGAATAAATAGATATATAAATAAATGAATAAATAGATATATAAATGAATAAATATATGCATAAATGAATTAATAGATAAAACTAGATAAATAAACGAACTGATAAGAAAAATAGATAACTAACATAAAAATAAAGATTAAGAATGAATGAATGAAAGGGAAGGAAAAATAAGGAAAAATACATCTTCATCCTCATTGCCGTCCTCATCACTTCAACCACTATCATAACCATCATTGTCATCACCCTAGCTACCACAGCATTACTTGCTAGACTAAGACTTTAAGGAAGTGGAACCATAGTCCCAAGAATTCTCTTAATAGGCCTAGACTTTCTTTGGTTTTCTTAGC
>BOPN01001139.1:215000-217500 GCA_017312705.2 Penaeus japonicus | reverse complement strand
TTATCGTTTTCAATACATACGCCCAAACACATAAACATGCAGAGACGCAACCACACTGATATACAAACATACATACACACACACACACATACACACACACACACACACACACACATACACATACACACACACATACACACACACACATACACACACACACACACACACACACACACACACACACACACACACACACACACACACACACACACACACAATTTTTTTTTTTTTTTTTTTTCAGCATAAGTTCAGTTCATAAAATAAAAGTCAGTTTGTCCTTGACACTGACCTGTTCGTCAACTAGCGCTTCGCCACTGTGTTTACTTCTGCAGGTTCTGAGATCAACGAAAGGTAGCCCGACCTTCTGCAGCGCTTGGACATTCCTGTCTGTTTCTGTATAACCCCAACCTATGACTACGGCGTCCCTGTCCGCCAGGAAAGATCCAACGTCCAAGCCAGCAGAAGGGAGGCAGATGGGATGCACGCCAACTAAGTGCGCCAAACATGAGATGAGTTAGATCAGTTGAAATCACGTAATTCATGTCAATCATATCAACTATCACCAATTCTCAAATTCTCGACAGATTGGGAAAGTCGCTAACCGTTGAGCTGCGCGTTCCTGTTGAGTCTGAAAAGGGCGATGTCGTCGCTCTCGGGGGCACGTTTGTTGAACGAGGGATGGATGATGACCTGCTCGGCTGTGAAGTCTTGGACGGGAGGTAAACAAAAATCTATACTCTTACTGCAGTCCCTGTTCTTGGAGAAATCGTGCTCGCCAAGGCGGACGGTCTTCCTGAAATTGTGAGTTCCAGAAATTATAGGTGAAAGACCATCCTCAGGTTCATAAAGTATGTACTCTTTATCATGTTCACCTCTCAAATGGTGACACGAATGAGTTTTTTTTATTTGTTTGTTTGTTTGTTTTTGTTTTTGTCAGGTTAGCATTACTTGAGTTTCAAATGTTACGTGAATTGGTCATTCTTACAGGGTATATCCGAACAGGAAATCCGGATGGGCACAGTGCGCAGCTGTTAGGACGTAGCGACTGTTAATGAGCGCTCCTCCACACTGCCATTCCAGAGTGTTGCCACCGGGAGCTACGAGGGAAGAAGAATTGTATAAGCGAAGAGCTCTTTCCATTGATAACACAGAGTTCTCTCTTCCGCATCTACAGCCGCGATATCGTTGCCGGGATTATAATGCATTATATTTTGATCCAAGGCTGATGCGAGTTACCTGTATAGCCCAGAGCAGCCATCCATGGGTAAGCCCCGACAGCAGCTTCCTCGCCACCGAATATCCTATCGATGGAAGGAACCTCTCCACAGTTTGAGGGCAACAAATGCCCGTTACCGCCGGGGTTAGTGGTGGGCTTTGTGGATGTGTTTGGTGGGGGTGTGGGCGTTACGTTAGATGAGGCACAGCAAACCTGGAAAGTGAATGTTTATAGCGTTATTTGTATACGTACTACCCTTAAATCACTCACGGTACATCAACCCAAGCGAACTCACACTCCTTGGTATCCACTAAGGACGTCCGATCTTGTGTGGATTCACATCTTGTTTCGGTCATCCACAGTGGATTCACATATAACTCAGTAACTCCAGCGAATCCACTCTAGTCAACAAACAAACCTAATTCGATCAACACTTCTCTAAAAACCCAAACACAAGCTCGTGCCTTCGTACTTGGCATCTTTCTCATCCCTTGCACGCACCTTCAATCGTCTGTTCTGCCTTCCGCACACCAGCTGCTGGGCTCTTCGCTGGTCACGTGAGTTGGGGGAGAGGAAGAGGGCCTTCACGGGGGGACAGGAGTCGATGGAGATGCATGGTGTGCCGGCGCTGCAGCTGGCTGGAGGACGAGTGGGAAAGGGAAAAGGAAAAGGGGAAGTCTGTTAGTATATCTGTGTTTGATGCACTTGTGTGTATGTGCTTGTGCTTGTGTTTGTGTGTGTGTTTGTGTGTGTGTGTTTGTGTGTGCTTGCGTTTGTGTTTGTGTGTGTGTGTGTGTGTGTGTGTGTGTGTGTGTGTGTGTGTGTGTGTGTGTGTGTGTGTGTGTGTGTGTGTGTGTGTGTGTGTGTGTGTGTGTGTGTGTGTGTGTGTGTGTGTGTGTGTGTGTGTGTGTGTGTGTGTGTGTGTGTGTGTGTGCTTGTGTGTTTGTGTGTTTGTGTGTGTGTGTGTGTGTGTTTGTGTTTGTTTGTCTTTGCGTGTGTGTATGTGTGCGTGTGTGTGTCTGTGTGTTTATGTGTGTATGTGTGAGCACACGCAACCAAATATGCTCGCATACACTCACTCACACATAAACACATATATACATATAATAATAAACATATGTATATATGTAAATGCCTCACAAAAAAACATCAACATCAAACACAGAGTTCAAACAGAAGAGACAGACAGACACCAACCTTGCCTACGCTCTCTCGCCGCCGCTCCAGTTGCCACGGAGCCGAGGAGCGCAACCGCAGCTATTGCACGAACGAGAGTGGGAAACC
>BOPN01001139.1:17500-207500 GCA_017312705.2 Penaeus japonicus | reverse complement strand
ACCAGTCGATGCATGGAAGGCTATGGGCGAACAGCGATGGTGGCTAACAGGTATTAGAAACATCTGCAGGACGGAGCATATGCCAGATGAATGGAGAGATAGTACTCTCATACCCATTTTCAAGAACAAAGGGGACATACAAGTTGTGGAAACTACCGGGGCATCAAACTAACCTCACATACCCTAAAGATGTGGGAAAGGATCATAGACAAGAGATTGAGGAGTAGAGTGGAGGTGTCTGACCAACAGTTTGGGTTTATGCCAAATAGAAGCACAACTGACGCAATTTTTTTACTCAGGCGAATGGAGAAGCACAGGGAAGGGCAAGAAGAACTACATTGTATCTTCATTGATCTAGAGAAAGCTTACGATCGGGTACCGAGACAAGAGGTATGGAATTGTTTGAGACTGAGGGGGGTGGAAGAGAAATACATCAGGTTGATACAAGATATGTATGAGAGCAGTAAGACTGTGGTGAGGTGCGCGGCGGGTGATACGGAGGAGTTTGAGGTAACGGTGGGGCTGCATCAAGGGTCAGCACTTAGCCCATTCTTGTTTGCAGTGATTATGGATTGCATGACGGAGGTAGTCCAGAGGGAAGCCCGTGGGATATGCTGTTTGCGGACGATGTAGTGGTGTGTGGGAAGACGAAGGAGGTAGAGCTGAGATTAGAGCTTTGGAGGAATGCAATGGAGACCAGAGGAATGAGAGTCAGTAGACAGAAGACCGAGTATTTGAAGATGAAGGTAGGAGAAGAGGACGTAGAGGATGATGATGAGGATGTAACACCGGTAAAGATACAGGGTGAGGACGTGAACCAGGTAAAGAGTTTGCAGTACCTTGGCTCCACAGTGCAGGAAGATGGAGGTTCGGACAGGGAAGTCACAAAACGCCTGTTGGTTGGGGTGCGTGGAAGAAAGTAACAGGGGTGATGTGCGATAGAAAAGTGTCAGATGTGGTGAAAGGAAAAATGTACAAGACCATAGTAAGACCAGCAATGATCTATGGCATGGAGGCGGTGGCTGTGACGAAAGCACAGGAGAAGAAAATACAGGTAGCAGAAATGAAGATGCTGAGGTGGTCACTGGGGTTCACAAAGTTGGATAAAGTAAAAAATGAGGACATTAGAGAAAGATTGAAAGTTGCAGTAATATCGGAAAAGTTGAGAGAAAGCAGATTGAGGTGGCTGGGACACGTAGTGAGAAGAAATGGAGATTATGTAGGGAAGAGGGTTAGACGGATGACTGTTGGGAGGAGGAAGAGGGGAAGACCCAAAAGAAGGTGGGAGGATTGCGTGAAAGAGGACAAGATAGCGAAAGGGGTGACAGAGAGCGATGCATTATGGAGGACGACATGGAGGAGGCGGATCCGTGCCGGCGACCCCGAGTAAATTGGGAAAAGCCAGTAGAAGAAGAAGAAGAAGACCTAAACAAGTCTTATTAGTTATTATGGTTATCCAAGTATTGGAAAATAACATTATCATTATCTGCAATTCCCTTTTACGTATATGCTTCGTCGGCAGGAGATCAGCAGTAAAATTTCTATACATCCATATATTTTCTTAACCTAAAATTAAGTTTGTGTCTGAATTCAAAATAAATATTTTTACATAATTCTATAAGTTATCTATTAATAAAGTATATATATGTAATTCCGCTGAAGAGAATTTAGATTATTTATTAATCTCTCAAATTAATCATCCATGTTATTTTTAATTTGATTGTGTTAAAGAGTCTCTTTTTTTTCGTTCCTTGTTAGATTAATATGATCAATTATATTACAATTACACCAAAGGACATGTTGGAGAAAACTGTATAGACAAAGTCAGAGAGAACACGGAATTTTAAAATAAATACTGTAAAATACTCATTTTAATTGTTATCATAAACAATATCTCTGCCGGTTTTCTCTCTTCGTTCTTTTCTGTGTCAACGCTGGATTTTTTTCCCCTTTTTTTCCCATCTTCTGACTGTTTTACCTCCATTATCTCATTATCTTTCTCTTTCATTCTCTCTTTCTCTTCCGGTTAGTCTTAGAAGGAGGGAGGGAGGGAGGTAGAATGGGAGAAGATTCTCTCTTTCTCTATCCCTCTCTTTATATATCTATTTTCTCTGTCTCTCTCTCTCTCTCTCATTCTCTTTCATTCTGTCTCTTTCTCTATTCCATTTTCTCTTTCTCGTTCCCTTTCTCTTTCTCGTTCCCTTTCTCTTTCTTTCATCTTTTCTCTCTCTTCTTTTCTCTCATTCTCTCTATTCCATTATCTCTCTCTCTCTCTCTTTCTTTCTTTCCTTTGAACTAACGATTGATTGTGTAAACAGTGAAAGGGGGTTTTGTATATATCTTCTTTTCTTTCTTTAGAATAACATGCATTAAGCTACCATGAATCCATAGTCCATTCTGACATACATAGAGAGATTTCTTTTTTCTTTCTTTCTTTTTTGTAACGTTTATTTGCATATTTGGATATTCTTTCCGGTTGCTTGATGACAGTCCAGGAGATCTGCAGACAAATGGTGTCATTTGTTAACTATCTAATTGTTTCCAAAAATAATCAATAAATACTAAGTATAAGTAATTATGGTTATCGTATCGGGCCTTATATATCTCCGACACTTTTATTATAGGCTTTTTTTTGTCACTTTTGCCTTTCCTTTAATTTGATTATCATTCTTAATTTGCCTGTTGTTTAAATTTCCTTATCAAATCATCTTAACAATAGCAAATATGATCATTCACGCTATTTACATTCCCGTTGATAAGGTTATTAGATATATTAATCTGGTTCTGTTAAACAAACACTAATTATTAGGTTAATTTTTTGTAATGATAATAATAATGATATTCATCTTCTGAAATTAATTTATCAATATACAATTAACGTCAGTAAATCAAGCATTTAATAAATTATCTTCCTTTTTTAAACAGAATTATTTTCGACTATCGTTAATAGACGAAGATCTAAAAGAGTTAAGGTAATTATAACATGAAAAAGAGAGAACAAAAACGTATGAAATAAGAACCCAAATGAAAATAAAGACATTAAGAAAATACTATAAATGACCTACCGTCACTTTCACTGATATTCCAACCAATACCTGTCAATCTTTTGAACAAAATTTTTATTAATGCATAATTTCTAAACAATATCGTGCTTTCTCTTTCTATCTCTCTCTGTTTATTTCTCTTTCTTTCCGTCTTCTTACCTGTCCTTTATCGAACTCTTTCTTAAACCCAATCTTTTCTCTGACTGTTTCACCCTCTTTTTCCCTTCTCTCTCTCTCTCAATTTCTACCTCTTTCTCTTTCTCCTTTTCTCTCTCTCTCTCTCTCTCTCTCTCTATATATATATATATATATATATATATATATATATATATATATATATATATATATATATATATATATATATATATATATTTCTATCTCTTTCTCTTTCTCCTTTTCTCTCTCTCTCCTTCTCCCCATTTCTCTCTCTCTGTCTTCCTCCCTCTCTGTCTGCCTGTCTGTTTCTTCCTTCCATATTCTTAAGGTCTGCAAGTACAATCATTGAGGTTATTTGCATTCTCGCTAATAAGGATATCAAACGTAATCAATCTTCTTATGCTAAACAAGTATTGATTATTATGAGGCATGCACTTGCATTCTTATATAGATTTGGACATTTTTAGGCATGGAATTGTCACCAAACACTCATTATGATGATATAACGAGATCTAAGGAAAGAACTCGAAAATCCCTCTTTATATATCTCCAACTCTTTTATTAGACTTTTTTCACTTTTATCTGAACAAGTATTAGTTATCATGGTTATCCAAGCATTGGAAAATATCATTATCTGCAATTCCCTTTTACGTATATCTTTCGTCGGCAGGAAATCAGCAGTAAAATTTCTATACATCCATATATTTTCTCAACCTGAAATCAAGTTTATGTCATATGTATGTATTCTACTTAATTTAAGAATAAATGTTATTAAATGTTTATAAGTAGACTAATAATGCAATATATATAAACAAATTACTTAAAGTATATATATGTAATTCCGCTGAAGAGAATTTAGAT
Organism: Penaeus japonicus; assembly: GCA_017312705.2. Taxonomy (NCBI): domain Eukaryota; kingdom Metazoa; phylum Arthropoda; class Malacostraca; order Decapoda; family Penaeidae; genus Penaeus; species Penaeus japonicus. The sequence goes on along the minus strand of BOPN01001139.1, from coordinate 203,439 downwards.
TAATTATTAATCTCTCAAATTAATCATCCTTGTTATTTATAATATGTGTTAAACAGACTCGTTTTTTTCGTTCCTTGTTAGATTAATATGATCAATTATATTACAATTACACCAAATGACATGTTGGAAAAAACTGTATAGACAAAGTCAGAGAGAACACGGAATTTTAAAATAAATACTGTAAAATACTCATTTTTATTGTTATCATAAACAATATCTATGCCGGTTTTCTCTCTTCGTTCTATTGTGTCTACGCAGGATTTTTTTTTTCTTTTTTTTCCATCTGACTGTTTTACCTCCATTATCTCATTATCTTTCTCTTTCATTCTCTCTTTCTCTTATATATATATATATATATATATATATATATATATTATTCTCTCTGAAAAAAATAGATATTGATGTTTATAATGTCAATATATAATTGCTTTGAAGAGAATCTTAGTTACTTAATAATCATTATAATTAATCACCAATAAGTTATTTATGATATTATTGTTAAAGATAATTATATATTGTTCTTTATTCGTCATTAGATTAATATGATCAATTAGATTACAATTACGCCAAAGTCCATATGAGGGAAACTGTAAAAGCAGTCAGAGAGAACATGGAATAAGAAAAAGAAAATACTGTTAAAAACTCACCATAATTTTCACTCTTATTATGATCAATATATCTGCCGGTTCTTTCTCTTCTTTTCCTTCGTTCTCTCTCTCTCTCTCTCTCTCTCTCTCTCTCTCTCTCTCTCTCTCTCTGTCTACATAGGAATTTATTTTCCTTTCTTCCCTATTCTGACTGCCCCCCCCCCTTCCCTCTTTTATTATCGTTATCTTTCCTTCCCTCGCCGCCTCTACTTCCGCTTAGTCCTACTCTCTCTCATTCTCTTTCTTTTATCTTCTCTTTCTCTTCTCCATGTCTCTCATTCTCTTTCATTCTCTCCCTTGAACTAGCAAGCGATTTGTGTAAAAAAAAAGAAAAAAAAAATCTTTTGTATATATTCCTTTCTTCTAGATAAGGCAGGAACAAGGTTAATTATATCCCAAGGAATCATATGATAAAAACAATAACAGAATTAATGAGCCAAAAATTCAATAAAAATCAAGTTTACACAAAAAAATTCTAGCTAATTTACAAGCCCTTCATCGTTATATTTGCATATCTGAAGATTCCTACACGAGATCTGCAGACAAAAGTTGTTGTTATTTTTTAACTATCAAATTTCTTCCAAATGTAATCAATGAGAGTAATACAGAGAAAGAAGTCTCGAGGAAAACTTTCATAAAATCTGAATGATAAAGTTAAATGTATCTTTTTATTATGAATACAAAATTACTGCAAAGCTTCTCTTCGCTCTTGAATTCCCTTCTTTTCCCTATGAGGGAATAATCATTAAGGGACCAAATGCATTTGATTTTGCAAGTCGTCAGTAATAAAGTATTAATTAATCCAGACAAATTCATGTGTACGTGTCGGGGTTTCTGTACTTGTATTTTTCAGTGAATTTCGATTAAAAAAAGATAATAATAATAAATAAATGAAAGTGAGTCAAAAGTCTCGTGGAAAGTTTCTTCATTCAATTATCTATTGTATTATTATTGTAAATCTTTATAATTTTATACATTTTTATAATTTCTATCTATCGTTCGAATTTCTTCATTTACTTTCTTCATTCTTGATTGCAAATATGATTCAGGTTATTTATATTATTATCATCATTTATTATTATCATATTATATATCTATATTATTATTTATAATATTATCATCATTGTTATTATTATTATTATCTAAGATAACTACTCGAAAATCGGGCCTTATATATCTCCAAGTCTTTTATTGTAGTCTTTTTATCACTTTTACCTTTTCTTTTACTTTGAAAAAAATATTAATGATTATGATCAGCATAACATTGGAAAATAAGTTTCATTATCTGGAATTCTCTTTTACGAGTAAACTTCTTTGGTAGGAAATCAGCAGTAAAAGTTTTATATATTCACATATATGTATTCTAAGGGGTTGCCGGGCCGCCTCGTGCATATAGCCCGGGCGAAGGAAAGCCTTCGCAAATCTCTCTGAACTGAACTGAACTGAACTGAATTCTAAGGGGTTACGCCCCCCACCTTTTATTATCTTCTAGTATTTCTTTTTAGGTAGCTAGCTGCCATCTTAGTTCTTCGTCCGTTTCTTCTTTCGAGAATCTACATTCTCCACTTTCCTTATTGTATCGTATTGTATCGTAACTACGTATTTTATGAATAAATATTATTAAATGTTTATAAGTAGACTAATATTCCAATATATATAAACAAATTATTATAATGTAGGGAATTTTAGGTAATCATTCATCGCTGTAATCAATCATCTATAAGTTATTTTTAATGTCAAAGAGAATTATTATTATTATTATTATTATTATTATTATTACTATTATTTATTTATTTATTTTTATTATTTTTTATTTTTTTGCTCGCTATTAGATTAATATGATTAATTGTAAAGCAATAACACCAAAGGCCATATGGGGGAAAACTGTAAAAACAGTCAGAGTGAACATGGAATAAAAAAGATAATAATAAATAAATAAAATAAAAATACACCATCATTTTTATTATCGTAATATCTATGCCGGTTTCCTTTCTCCTATTCTTGTCTCTCGTTTTTTTCTGTTTAATTTTCTATCTTCACAGGAATCTAATTTCCTCCCCCCCCCCAATTTTTCTCTTTCATTATCGTTCTCTTTCCTTCTCTTCCGGTTAGTCCTAGAGAGAGGGAGGAAGAAAGGCAGAAAGGGAGAAGATTCTCTCTCATTCTCTGTCCCTCCATTTATTTATCTCTCTCAGTCTCTCTCTCTCTCCCATTCTCTTTCATTATACTTCTCTATTTCATTCTCTCTCTCGTTCTCTTTCTCTCTTTCATCTTCTCTCTCTTATCCTTTCTCTCATTCTCTCTATTTCATTATCTTTCTCTCTTTCATTCTTTCTCTCTCTCTCTCGCTCTTCCCCTTGAAGTAACAAGTGATTTGTGCAAACAGTGAAAAGGTATTTGTTTATATTTCTTTCTTTTCCTCTTCTCTGTTTTGCTTGTGCAGATATAGAATAACCTTTATTAAACTATTATTAATTCATAGTAATTCTAGCATTAATATTTTGTTGGTAACGTTTATTTTCATTTCTGGAGATTCCTACTGGTTCCATAATAACAGTTGTTTTTATTATTTAATTGTTTCCAAATATAATCAATGCAAGTAATTTAGTGGAAAAAAAAGTCTCGAGGAATTTACAAAATCTCAATGACAGAGTTACAGGATCTTTTTACTATGAATATAAAATGATTGCAAAACTTCTCTTCGCTCCAGAATTCCCTTTCTCTTTTCTTTAAGTATTTCTCTCATTTTCTCTATTTCATTACTTTTCTCTCTTTCTCGCTCTTTCCCTTGAAATAACAACTTATTTATGAACTAAATTATTATTATTATATGAATTAATTATTATGATTAATCAATTATTATGACTAAATTATTATGAACTAAACAGTCAAAAGGTGTTTTATTTTCAAATCAGTGAGCGACGAACAGGGAGACACGAGGTGGCGGAGAATATTATGTTGATGGTTATTATTAATAAATTCAGTTTTCATATATATAAACACACAAAAAAAAAAATCCAATTTTTCGTGACATTCGATTACAAATGAAGACTTACTTATTTTATCATTTTATTGTACTACTTGAAATGATTAATGAATTTACATTTATGTTCTTCTCCCCATCTTTTCCTCTTCCGTATTTTTCACAATAACATGTATTTTGCAAAACAAACAATTGCTTAACTTATTAGCATAAGCCAATCTTTAATTTCGCTTACTGATCTGCCGTAGTTTCTTATTTCGTTTTTTTTTTCTTTTCTTTTTTTTTTCTTTTTTATTATCTGGTTAAAATTGAATAAGTAAAAGTGAAGGAGTAAAAACTCTCAAGGAATGTTTCAAATAATCTGAATAACCTTTCTGCTCCAAATTGTTGTTAAATAAGCGAAAAACAACCAGCCAATCGGACCAACCAGAACCTCATACAGATTTGAACCCACTCATAATCCGAGGCCTGTGCTGCCTTCCCTGCGTGACTGCCGACCGGAATGACCTTTGACCTCGAGTGGGGGACGTTATCTCCGAAGAGAACGCTCGTGAACCGCCAAACACGAGCAAGTGCCAAGGGCACCTGTTAACTTTTCCCGAGGAAAGATTTTTCTGGTCTCGAACCCGGGAACCTCCGACGCTGGAACCAACCTAATGAGAGTTAGACGCTTTGCCGACTGTACCACAGAGATCTAAATAAAGATGTTGAAAATTGGTCCTTATATATCTCAAACTCTTTTATTGAAGACTTTTCGTCCCTTATCTTTCCTTTAACTATTTCCATTCCTGATTGATCTATTGAAAAGAGAGTTACATGCTTTGCCGTCTGTACCACCGAGATCTAATAAGGAAGGCGAAAATCGGTCCTCAATATCTCCAACTCTTTTATTATAGGCCTTTTTCTGTCACTCTTGCCTTTCCTTTAATTTGATTATCATTCTTAATTTGTCTGTTGTTTAAATTTCCTTATCAAATCATCTTAACAATGGCAAATATGATCATTCACGCTATTTACAGTCCCGTTGATAAGGTTGAGTTAGTTAATTTGCTTCTGTTAAACAAACACTAAGTATTAGGTTAATTTTAGTAATGATAATGATAATGATATTCATCTTCTGAAATTGATTTATAAATATACAATTAACGTCAATAAACCAAGCATTTAATAAATCAATCATAAGCTTATCTTCCCTTTTTCAAACCGAATTATTTTCGCCTATCGTTAATAGGTAATTATAACATGAAAAAAGAGAGAACAAAAACGTATAAAATAAGAACCCAAAGGAAACTAAACACATTAAGAAAATACTATAGATTACTCGCCATCACTTTCACTGATATTCCAACCAATACCTATTAATCTTTTGAACAAAATGTTTATTAATGCATAATGTCTAAACAATATCGTGCTTTCTCTTTCTATCTCTCTCTGTCTATTTCTCTTTCTTTCCGTCTTCGTCTCTATCCTTTATCGAACTCTTTCTTAATTCCTATCTTTTCTCTGACTGTTTCACCCTCTTTTTCCCTTCTCTCTCTCTCTCTCAATTTCTATCTCTTTCTCTTTCTCCTTTTTCTCTCTCTCTCCTTCTCCCTATTTCTCTCTCTCTGTCTTCCTCCCTCTCTGTCTGTCTGTCTGTTTCTTCCTTCAACCATCTTAAGGTTTGCAGGTATAATATTCCGGGTGATTTGCATGCTCGTTAATATGGATATGAAAAGTAATCAATCTTCTTATGCTAAACAAGTATTGGTTATCATGAGGCCCGCACTTGCATTCTTATAAAGGTTTGACCATTTTTAAGTATGGAATTGTCAATAAACATTCATTGTCATTATTCCACTAGAGGCATAAATTGCAAATGACGATAATTGACGAATTTTATAAGAATTGGGTAAATTATTTCGCGAAAGACCACACACACACACACACACACACACACATACACAAACACACACAAACACACACACACAAACACACACACACACACACACACACACACACACACACACACACACACACACACACACACACACATATATATATATCACATCCTTGGCCACAAAAAGGTATCTGCTCACTCCACAACGAACAGAGAGACACAAGATGGCAAGAAATATAGTGATATGATCATGGTTATAATAACTCTATAGATATCTGTTCTCTCCACAAGCAGGAATAATACATGAGGTTTTGCAAGTCGTCAGTAATGGAGTGTTAATAACTACGGTTATTTTGACATTTCCAAAGATTTTCGTGTTTTTTTCATAATTTTTAAAGCAAAAGACTAAACTTGGGTCTTACTGAGTCACCTGTGAAACCAATTTCAAACATACACAATGACAAAATAGTATTCAAAAATGCTCTACTCAATTCTTAATTGGTGTATGGATATTTCAAATTACTTCTCTTCATTGATCTACTGAAGGTAACGAATGAAAAAAATAAGTATAGAGAGAAAGAGAGAGAAAAAAAGTAGGCATAAAAGATAGTTATGCCTTAATTTATTCCATGGAGAGATATAGTGGCACGACTTCCCTCTGCATTCCATTATCGTCGTTATATAAATATATTCATTTCCTCTTCTATTTCAGTTTGTGATGTATTTCTTATCATTTATATTAGCTGTAACTCTGACGATGTCCAGAGGCGATACTTGACTGTGCTTTTGTTTCACTTGTTGCATAGCATCTTTTACATAACACTGTCTTTATTTCATGATTTCCCTAATACGCTTTTCATTCTCTCTCTCTCTCTCTTTCATCCGTTCTCTCTCATTCCATTTCTTGCATCTTCTCTCTGTCTTCTCTGTTTCTCTCTCATTCCATTTCTTCCATCTTCTCTCTGTCTTCTCTGTTTCTCTCTCATTCCATTTCTTCCATCTTCTCTCTGTCTTCTCTGTTTCTCTCTCATTCCATTTCTTCCATCTTCTCTGTTTCTCTCTACTTCATTATCTCTCTCTTTAATTTTCTCTCTCTCTCTCTTTCATCCGTTCTCTCTCATTCCATTTCTTCCATCTTCTCTGTTTCTCTCTCATTCCATTTCTTCCATCTTCTCTCTGTCTTCTCTGTTTCTCTCTCATTCCATTTCTTGCATCTTCTCTCTGTCTTCTCTGTTTCTTTCTACTTCATTATCTCTCTCTCTAATTTTCTCTCTCTCTATCCCTTGAACTAACATCTGATTCGGGTAAACTGAAAAGGTGTTTTTGTACATATTTCTTTCTTCTCTTCTTCTCCTCATCTTCTTTGTGTTGCTTATGCAATTAAAGAACAACATGCATTGAAAAATGATCGATCAATATATATTTTTGTTATTGATAACGTTTATTTGGGTATCTGGAAGTTCCAGAAGCAGCTTAATAACAGTTCAGAATACCTGCAGACAAATGCTGTTTTTTATTTACTCAATTGCTTCCAAATATAATCAATAAAAGGGATACAGTGAAAAAGTCTCGAGTAATATATGTATACATATATATATTTATAAAATCTGAAAGATAAAATTAAAGGTATCATTTTATCATGAATCTAAAATGCTTGCAAAATTCTGGCTTTCTCTTTTATTTAAATTGATAATAAGTAAGCCACGAAGAGAGAGACACGAGGTGGCGCAAAATGCAATTCCATGTTGATAATTACAATGACTCTATGAATATCTACTTTCTCCACAAGCCAGAATCATGCATAAGATTGTGCACGTGATCAGTAATGAAGTATTAAGATACAAAGATATATTCGTGCATATAGGCCGGGCGAAGCGACGTCTTCGCAAATCTTTCTAAACTGAAGTGAGTGATTTGTATTTATATATGTTTTTCCAATGCAAAATCTTAATCTTATCATTCTAATGTACTACTTGAAACAACTAATGTTTTTTACTTTATTCGTCTCTTCACCTTTTCCTCTTCCGTGCTTTTCACAATAACTTGCATTATGCTTGCAAAACAAACAATTTATCTTATTGATTTTCCTTGCAGATTTGTTTAACCTAGATTTGTAATTCTTTAAAAATCAAATAAATAAAAGGGAAGGAGAAAAAAGTCTCGAGGAATGTTTCAAATAATCTGAATAATCTTTCAAATTGATCGTAAATGAGCGCAAAACAACCACCCAATCGGACCAACCAGAACCTCATACAGATTTGAACCCACTCATAATCCGAGGCCTGTGCTGCCTTCCCTGCGTGACTGCCGACCGGAATGACCTTTGACCTCGAGTGGGGGACGTTATCTCCGAAGAGAACGCTCGTGAACCGCCAAACACGAGCAAGTGCCAAGGGCACCTGTTAACTTTTCCCGAGGAAAGATTTTTCTGGTCTCGAACCCGGGAACCTCCGACGCTGGAACCAACCTAATGAGAGTTAGACGCTTTGCCGACTGTACCACCGAGATCTAATAAGGAAGGCGAAAATCGGCCCTTTATATATCTCCAAGTCTTTTATGATTGATATTTTGTCACTTTTAGTTTTCCTTTTACTTTGAAAAAAGTATTAGTTATTATGATCATCATAACATTGGAAAATCAATTTCATTATCTTCAATTCTCTTTTACGTGTAAACATTCTTGGTAGGAAATCAGCAGTAAGTTTTTATATATTCATATATATGTATTTTAGAGGTAACCACTACTACGTTTTTTTCTGAATAAATATTATTAAATGTTTGTAATTAACCTAATAATGCAATATATATATAAACCTATGATTATATTGAAGAGAATTTTAGGCAATCATTAATCACTATAATCAATCATCTATAAGTTATTTTTTAATCTTATTATGCCACTGAGAATTATTAAGATTTATTTTTTTTTTTTTTTTCGTTATTACATTGATATAATTAATCATATCACAATTACACCAAAGGCCATATGGGGGAAAACTGTAAAAACAAAGTCAGAAAGAACATGGAATAAAAATAAAGATAAAATATACACCATTTTTATTATCATAATATCTAAGCCGGTTTTCTTTCTCCTCTTCTCGTCCTTCGTTTTGCCTTTCTGTTTAATTTCCTACCTCCACAGGAATCTAATTTCCATCCCCCCCCCCCCCCCCTTTTCTCTTTCATTATCGTTCTCATTATCTTATTATCATTATTATTATCATTATAGTCCTAGAGGGAGGGAGGGAGAGAGGTAGAAAGGGAGAAGATTCTCTCTCATTCTCTGTCCCTCTATTTATTTATCTCTCTCTCTCTCTCTCTCTCTCTCTCCCATTCTCTTTCATTATATATCTTTTTCTCAATTTCTTTCACTCTCTCGTTCTCTGTCTTTCTCTCTTTCATCTTCTCTCTCTTATTCCTTTCTCTCGTTCTATCTATTTCATTATTTTTCTCTTTCATTCCTTCTCTCTCCCTCACTTTTACCTTTCCTTTTACTTTGAAAAAAAATATTACTTCTTATGATCATCATAACTTTGGAAAATAAGTTTCATTATCTGCAATTCTCTTTTACGTGTAAACATTCTTAGTAGGAAATCAGCAGTAAAATTTCTATATATTCATATGTATGTATTCTACGTATTTTAAGAATAAATATTATTAAATGTTTATAAGTAGACTAATAATGCAATATATATAAACAAATTATTATATAAAAGAGAATTTATGTAATCATTCATCGCTGTAATCAATCATCTGTAAGTTATTTTGAATATTTTTATTGTGCAAAAGAGAATTATTATTATTATTATCATTATTATTATTATTTATTTATATTATTATTTGCTTTATTTTTTATTTCTTATTTTTTTTTCCTCGCTATTAGATTAATATGATTAATTGTAAAGCAATAACACCAAAGGCCATATGGGGGAAAACTGTAAAAACAGTCAGAGTGAACATGGAATAAAAAAAGATAATAAATAAATAAAATAAAAGTACACCATCATTTTTATTATCGTAATAACTATGCCGGTTTTCTTTCTCCTCTTCTTGTCCCTCGTTTTTTTCTGTTTAATTTTCTATCTTCACAGGAATCTAATTTCCTCCCCCCCCCCCCATTTTTCTCTTTCATTATCGTTCTCTTTCCTTCTCTTCCGGTTAGTCCTAGAGGGAAGGAGGGAGAGAGGTAGAAAGGGAGAAGATTCTCTCTCATTCTCTGTCCCTCCATTTATTTATCTCTCTCAGTCTCTCTCTCTCTCTCCCATTCTCTTTCATTATATTTCTCTATTTCATTCTCTCTCTCGTTCTCCTTCTCTCTTTCATCTTCTCTCTCTTATCCTTTCTCTCATTCTCTTTATTTCATTATCTTTCTCTCTTTCATTCTTTCTCTCTCGCTCTCGCTCTTCCCCTTGAAGTAACAAGTGATTTGTGCAAACAGTGAAAAGGTATTTGTTTATATTTCTTTCTTTTCCTCTTCTCTGTTTTGCTTGTGCAGATATAAAATAACCTTTATTAAACTATTATCAATTCATAGTAATTCTAGCATTAATATTTTTTTGGTAACGTTTATTTTCATTTCTGGAGATTCCTACTGGTTCCATAATAACAGTCCAGGAGATCTACATAGAATTGTTGTTTTTATTATTTAATTGTTTCCAAATATAATCAATGCAAGTGATTTAGTGAAAATAAAGTCTCGAGGAATTTACAAAATCTCAATGACAGAGTTACAGGATCTTTTTACTATGAATATAAAATGATTGCAAAACTTCTCTTCGCTCCAGAATTCCCTTTCTCTTTTCTTTAAGTATTTCTCTCATTTTCTCTATTTCATTACTTTTCTCTCTTTCTCGCTCTTTCCCTTGAAATAACAACTTATTTTTCTAAACAGTCAAAAGGTGTTTTATTTTCAAATCAGGGAGACACGAGGTGGCGGAGAATATTATGTTGATGGTTATAATGACTCCGAGAATGTCCGCTTTCTTCACAAGTCATGATTGTGCCAGTCGTCAGTAATGAAGTATTAATAAATACAGTTTTCATATATATATATATATATATATATATATATATATATATATATATAAAACATTCCAATTTTTCGTGACATTCGATTACAAATGAAGACTTACTTATTTTATCATTTTATTGTACTACTTGAAATGATTAATGAATTTACATTTATGTTCTTCTCCCCATCTTTTCCTCTTCCGTATTTTTCACAATAACATGTATTTTGCAAAACAAACAATTGCTTAACTTATTAGCATAAGCCAATCTTTAATTTCGCTTACTGATCTGCCGTAGTTTCTTATTTCGTTTTATTTTTTATTTTTTATTTTTTTTAGCTAAATTATTATCTGGTTAAAATTGAATAAGTAAAAGTGAAGGAGTGAAAACTCTCAAGGAATGTTTCAAATAATCTGAATAACCTTTCTGCTCCAAATTGTTGTTAAATAAGCGAAAAACAACCAGCCAATCGGACCAACCAGAACCATATAGATTTGAACCCACTCATAATCCGAGGCCTTCCGTTGCCTTCCTGCGTGACTGCCGACCGGAATGACCTTTGACCTCGAGTGGGGGACGTTATCTCCGAAGAGAACGCTCGTGAACCGCCAAACACGAGCAAGTGCCAAGGGCACCTGTTAACTTTTCCCGAGGAAAGATTTTTCTGGTCTCGAACCCGGGAACCTCCGACGCTGGAACCAACCTAATGAGAGTTAGACGCTTTGTCGACTGTACCACCGAGATCTAATTAAGGAAGGCGAAAATCGGGCCTTATATATCTCCAAGTCTTTTATTGTAGTCTTTTTGTCACTTTTACCTAAACAAGTATTAGTTATTATGGTTATCCAAGCATTCGAAAATAACATTTTCATTATCTGCAATTCCCTTTTACGTATATGCTTCGTCGGCAGGAGATCAGCAGTAAAATTTCTATACATCCATATATTTTCTTAACCTAAAATAATGATTATATTCTGAATCCAAATAAATATTTTTACATAATTCTGTAAGTTATCTATTAATAAAGTATATATATGTAACTCCGCTGAAGAGAATTTAGATGAATTATTAATTTCTCAAATTAATCATCCATGTTATTTATAATATGTGTTAAAGAGAATCCTTTTTTTTCGTTCTTTGTTAGATTAATATGATCAATTATATTACAGTTACACCAAAGGACATATTGGAAAAAACTGTAAAAACAAAGTCAGAGAGAACACGGAATTTCAAAATAAATACTGTAAAATACTCATCCTTATTGTTATCATAAACAATATTCCCTTTTTTTCCCATCTTCTGACTGTTTTACCTCCATTATCTCATTATCTTTCTCTTTCATTCTCTCTTTCTCTCTTCCGGTTAGTCTTAGAGGGAGGGAGGGAGAGAGGTAGAAAGGGAGAAGATTCTCTCTCATTATCTATCGCTCTTTATTTTTTATTTTTTTTAACTCTCAGTCTCTGTCTCTCATTCTTCCATTTCATCCCTTTCTATATTTCATTCTCTCTTTCTCATTCCCTTTCTCTTTCTTTCATCTTCTCTCTCTCTCTCTTCTTTTCTCTTATTCTCTCTATTTCATTATCTCTCTCTCTCTTTCTTTCTTTCCTTTGAACTAACGATTGATTGTGTAAACAGTGAAAAGATGTTTTGTATATATCTTCTTTTCTTTATTTAGAATAACATGCATTAAGCTATCATTAATCCATAGTCCATTCTAACATACAGAGAGAGATTTTTTTTCTTTTTTTTTTTTTTTTGTAACGTTTATTTGCATATTTGGAGATTCTTATAGGTTACATGATGACAGTCCAGGAGATCTGCAGACAAATGTTGTCATTTGTTAACTATCTAATTGTTTCCAAAAATAATCAATAAATACCAAGTATAAGTAATTATGGTTATCGTAGCATTGAAAAATAACATTTTCATTATCTAGAATTCCTTTATACGTATATCCTTTCTTGACAGGAGAGTTAGACGCTTTGCCGACTGTACCACCGAGATCTAAAATAATTAGAAAATCGGGCCTTATATATCTCCGACACTTTTATTATAGGCTTTTTTTTTTGTCACTTTTGCCTTTCCTTTAATTTGATTATCATTCTTAATTTGTCTGTTGTTTAAATTTCCTTATCAAATCATCTTAACAATGGCAAATATGATCATTCACGCTATTTACATTCCCGTTGATAAGGTTATTAGATATATTAATCTGCTTCTGTTAAACAAACACTAATTATTAGGTTAATTTTTTGTAATGATAATAATAATGATATTCATCTTCTGAAATTAATTTATCAATATACAATTAACGTCAGTAAATCAAGCATTTAATAAATTATCTTCCTTTTTTTAAACAGAATTATTTTCGACTATCGTTAATAGACGAAGATTTAAAAGAGTTAAGGTAATTATAACATGAAAAAGAGAGAACAAAAACGTATGAAATAAGAACCCAAATGAAAATAAAGACATTAAGAAAATACTATAAATGACCTACCGTCATTTTCACTGATATTCCAACCAATACCTGTCAATCTTTTGAACAAAATGTTTATTAATGCATAATGTCTAAACAATATCGTGCTTTCTCTCTCTATCTCTCTCTGTCTATTTCTCTTTCTTTCCGTATTCTTCCTTGTCCTTTATCGAACTCTTTCTTAATTCCTTTCTTTTCTCTGACTGTTTCACCCTCTTTTTCCCTTCTCTCTCTCTCTCTCTCTCTCTCTCTCTCTCTCTCTCTCTCTTCTCTCTCTCTCTCTCTCTCTCTCTCTCTCTCTCTCTCTCTCTCTCTCTCTCTATATATATACATATATATATATATATATATATATATATATATATATATATATATATATATATATATATATTTATCTCTTTCTCTCTCTCTCTCTCTCTCTCTCTCCTTCTCCCCATTTCTCTCTCTCTGTCTTCCTCCCTCTCTGTCTGCCTGTCTGTTTCTTCCTTCCATAATCTTAAGGTCTGTGGGTAATCATTGAGGTTATTTGCATTCTGCTAATAAGGATATCAAACGTAATCACCTTTATGCTAAACAAGTATTGATTATTATGAGGCATGCACTTGCATTTTAGCATTTTAGGCATGGAATTGTCACTAAACTCTCATTATGATGATATAACGAGATCTAATGAAGGAAGGCGAAAATCGCTCTTTATATATCTCCAACTCTTTTATTAGAGACTTTTTGTCACTTTTACCTGGACAAGTATTAGTTATTATGGTTATCCAAGCATTCGAAAATAACATTATCTGCAATTCCCTTTTACGTATATGCTTCGTCGGCAGGAGATCAGCAGTAAAATTTCTATACATCCATATATTTTCTCAACCTGAAATCAAGTTTATGTCATATGTATGTATTCTACGTAATTTAAGAATATTATTAAATGTTTATAAGTAGACTAATAATGCAATATATATAAACAAATTACTATATTAAAGAGAATTTATGTAATCATTCATCGCTGTAATCAATCATCTATAAGTTATTTTGAATATTTTTATTGTGCAAAAGAGAATTATTATTATTATTATCATTATTATTATTATTTATTTATTTTATTATTTGCTTTATTTATTTATTTATTATTTTTTTTTTTGCTCGCTATTAAATTAATATGATTAATTGTAAAGCAATAACACCAAAGGCCATATGGGGGAAAACTGTAAAAACAGTCAGAGTGAACATGGAATAAAAAATATAATAATAAATAAATAAAATAAAAGTACACCATCATTTGTATTATCGTAATATCTATGCCGGTTTCTTTTCTCCTATTCTTGTCTCTCGTTTTTTTCTGTTTAATTTTCTATCTTCACAGGAATCTAATTTCCATCCTCCCCCCCCCCCCATTTTTCTCTTTCATTATCGTTCTCTTTCCTTCTCTTCCGGTTAGTCCTAGAGGGAAGGAGGGAGAGAGGCAGAAAGGGAGAAGATTCTCTCATTCTCTGTCCCTCCATTTATTTATCTCTCTCAGTCTCTCTCTCTCTCCCATTCTCTTTCATTATATTTCTCTCTTTCATTCTCTCTCTCTCTCTCTTTCTCTTTCATCTTCTCTCTCTTATCCTTTCTCTCATTCTCTCTGTTTCAATATCTTTCTCTCTTTCATTCTTTCTCTCTCTCTCTCTCGCTCTTCCCCTTGAAGTAACAACTGATTTCTGTAAACAGTGAAAAGTTGTTTTGTATATATTTCTTTCTTCTCCTCTTCTCTGTTTTGCTTGTGCAAATATATAATAAGTTGTATTAAACTATTATTAATTCATAGCAATTCTAGCATGAATATTTTGTTGTTGTTCGTAACGTTTTTTTTTTCATTTCTGGAGATTCCTACTGGTTGCATAATATTAGTCCAGGAGATCTACATAGAATTGTTGTTTTTATTATTGTTACTTCAAATATAATCAATGCAAGTAATTTAGTGAAAAAAAAGTCTCGAGGAATTTACAAAATCTCAATGACAGAGTTACAGGATCTTTTTACTATGAATATAAAATGATTGCAAAACTTCTCTTCGCTCCAGAATTCCCTTTCTCTTTTCTTTAAGTATTTCTCTCATTTTCTCTATTTCATTACTTTTCTCTCTTTCTCGCTCTTTCCCTTGAAATAACAACTTATTTTTCTAAACAGTCAAAAGGTGTTTTATTTTCAAATCAGTGAGCGACGAACAGGGAGACACGTGGTGGCGGAGAATATTATGTTGATGGTTATAATGACTCCGAGAATGTCCGCTTTCTTCACAAGTCATGATTGTGCCAGTCGTCAGTAATGGAGTATTAATAAATACAGCTTTCATATAAATATATATATATATATATATATATATATATAAAACATTCCAATTTTTCGTGACATTCGATTACAAATGAAGACTTACTTATTTTATCATTTTATTGTACTACTTGAAATGATTAATGAATTTACAGTAACATGTGTTTTCGCAAAACGAACAATTGATTAACTTATTAGCATAAGCCAATCTTTAATTTCGCTTGCTGATCTGCAGTAGTTTTTTTTTTTTTTTTTTATAGCTAAATTATTATCTGGTTAAAATTGAATAAGTAAAAGTGAAGGAATGAAAACTCTCAAGGAATGTTTCAAATAATCTGAATAACCTTTCTGCTCCAAATTGTTGTTAAATAAGCGAAAAACAACCAGCCAATCGGACCAACCAGAACCTCATACAGATTTGAACCCACTCATAATCCGAGGCCTGTGCTGCCTTCCCTGCGTGACTGCCGACCGGAATGACCTTTGACCTCGAGTGGGGGACGTTATCTCCGAAGAGAACGCTCGTGAACACGAGCAAGTGCCAAGGGCACCTGTTAACTTTTCCCGAGGAAAGATTTTTCTGGTCTCGAACCCGGGAACCTCCGACGCTGGAACCAACCTAATGAGAGTTAGACGCTTTGTCGACTGTACCACCGAGATCTAATTAAGGAAAGCGAAAATCGGGCCTTATATATCTCCAAGTCTTTTATTGTAGTCTTTTTGTCACTTTTACCTAAACAAGTCTTATTAGTTATTATGGTTATTCAAGTATTGCAATAACATTATCATTATCTGCAATTCCCTTTTACGTATATGCTTCGTCGGCAGGAGATCAGCAGTAAAATTTCTATACATCCATATATTTTCTTAACCTAAAATTAAGTTTGTGTCTGAATTCAAAATAAATATTTTTACATAATTCTATAAGTTATCTATTAATAAAGTATATATATGTAATTCCGCTGAAGAGAATTTAGATTATTTATTAATCTCTCAAATTAATCATCCATGTTATTTTTAATTTGATTGTGTTAAAGAGTCTCTTTTTTTTCGTTCCTTGTTAGATTAATATGATCAATTATATTACAATTACACCAAAGGACATGTTGGAGAAAACTGTATAGACAAAGTCAGAGAGAACACGGAATTTTAAAATAAATACTGTAAAATACTCATTTTAATTGTTATCATAAACAATATCTCTGCCGGTTTTCTCTCTTCGTTCTTTTCTGTGTCAACGCTGGATTTTTTCCCCTTTTTTCCCATCTTCTGACTGTTTTACCTCCATTATCTCATTATCTTTCTCTTTCATTCTCTCTTTCTCTTCCGGTTAGTCTTAGAAGGAGGGAGGGAGGGAGGTAGAATGGGAGAAGATTCTCTCTTTCTCTATCCCTCTCTTTATATATCTATTTTCTCTGTCTCTCTCTCTCTCTCTCATTCTCTTTTCATTCTTGTCTCTTTCTATTCCATTTTCTCTTTCTCGTTCCCTTTCTCTTTCTCGTTCTCTTCTCTTTCTTTCATCTTTTCTCTCTCTTCTTTTCTCTCATTCTCTCTATTCCATTATCTCTCTCTCTCTCTCTTTCTTTCTTTCCTTTGAACTAACGATTGATTGTGTAAACAGTGAAAGGGGGTTTTGTATATATCTTCTTTTCTTTCTTTAGAATAACATGCATTAAGCTACCATGAATCCATAGTCCATTCTGACATACATAGAGAGATTTCTTTTTTCTTTCTTTCTTTTTTGTAACGTTTATTTGCATATTTGGATATTCTTTCCGGTTGCTTGATGACAAATTCAGGAGATCTGCAGACAAATGGTGTCATTTGTTAACTATCTAATTGTTTCCAAAAATAATCAATAAATACTAAGTATAAGTAATTATGGTTATCGTATCGGGCCTTATATATCTCCGACACTTTTATTATAGGCTTTTTTTGTCACTTTTGCCTTTCCTTTAATTTGATTATCATTCTTAATTTGCCTGTTGTTTAAATTTCCTTATCAAATCATCTTAACAATAGCAAATATGATCATTCACGCTATTTACATTCCCGTTGATAAGGTTATTAGATATATTAATCTGGTTCTGTTAAACAAACACTAATTATTAGGTTAATTTTTTGTAATGATAATAATAATGATATTCATCTTCTGAAATTAATTTATCAATATACAATTAACGTCAGTAAATCAAGCATTTAATAAATTATCTTCCTTTTTTAAACAGAATTATTTTCGACTATCGTTAATAGACGAAGATCTAAAAGAGTTAAGGTAATTATAACATGAAAAAGAGAGAACAAAAACGTATGAAATAAGAACCCAAATGAAAATAAAGACATTAAGAAAATACTATAAATGACCTACCGTCACTTTCACTGATATTCCAACCAATACCTGTCAATCTTTTGAACAAAATTTTTATTAATGCATAATTTCTAAACAATATCGTGCTTTCTCTTTCTATCTCTCTCTGTTTATTTCTCTTTCTTTCCGTATTCTTCCTTGTCCTTTATCGAACTCTTTCTTAATTCCTTTCTTTTCTCTGACTGTTTCACCCTCTTTTTCCCTTCTCTCTCTCTCTCAATTTCTACCTCTTTGTCTTCTTTCTCCTCTTTCTCTCTCTCTCTCTCTCTCTCTCTCTCTCTCTCTATATATATATATATATATATATATATATATATATATATATATATATATATATATATATATATATATATATATATATATATATATATATATTTCTATCTCTTTCTCTTTCTCCTTTTCTCTCTCTCTCTCTCTCCTTTTCTCTCCCCCCCCCTCTCTGTCTTCCTCCCTCTCTGTCTGCCTGTCTGTTTCTTCCTTCCATAATCTTAAGGTCTGCAAGTACAATCATTGAGGTTATTTGCATTCTCGCTAATAAGGATATCAAACGTAATCAATCTTCTTATGCTAAACAAGTATTGATTATTATGAGGCATGCACTTGCATTCTTATATAGATTTGGGCATTTTTAGGCATGGAATTGTCACTAAACTCTCATTATGATGATATAACGAGATCTAATGAAGGAAGGCGAAAATCGCTCTTTATATATCTCCAACTCTTTTATTAGAGACTTTTTGTCACTTTTATCTGAACAAGTATTAGTTATTATGGTTATCCAAGCATTCGAAAATAACATTATCTGCAATTCCCTTTTACGTATATGCTTCGTCGGCAGGAAATCAGCAGTAAAATTTCTATACATCCATATATTTTCTCAACCTGAAATCAAGTTTATGTCATATGTATGTATTCTACTTAATTTAAGAATAAATGTTATTAAATGTTTATAAGTAGACTAATAATGCAATATATATAAACAAATTACTATATTAAAGAGAATTTATGTAATCATTCATCGCTGTAATCAATCATCTATAAGTTATTTTGAATATTTTTATTGTGCAAAAGATAATTATTATTATTATTATCATTATAATTATTTATTTATTCTATTATTTGCTTTATTTTTTATTTCTTATTTTTTTTCTTTTTTTTTTTCTTTTTGCTCGCTATTAGATTAATATGATTAATTGTAAAGCAATAACACCAAAGGCCATATGGGGGAAAACTGTAAAAACAGTCAGAGAGAACATGGAATAAAAAAGATAATAATAAATAAATAAAATAAAAGTACACCATCATTTGTATTATCGTAATATCTATGCCGGTTTCTTTTCTCCTATTCTTGTCTCTCGTTTTTTTCTGTTTAATTTTCTATCTTCACAGGAATCTAATTTCCATCCTCCCCCCCCCCCCCCATTTTTCTCTTTCATTATCGTTCTCTTTCCTTCTCTTCCGGTTAGTCCTAGAGGGAAGGAGGGAGAGAGGCAGAAAGGGAGAAGATTCTCTCATTTCGTCCCTCTTCCATTTATTTATCTCTCTCACTCTCTCTCTCTCTCTCTCTCCTTCTCTTTCATTCTCTCTCTCTTTCTCTTTCATTCTCTCTCTCGTTCTCTTTCTCTCTTTCATCTTCTCTCTCTTATCCTTTCTCTCATTCTCTCTGTTTCAATATCTTTCTCTCTTTCATTCTTTCTCTCTCTCTCTCGCTCTTCTCTTTGAAGTAACAACTGATTTCTGTAAACAGTGAAAAGTTGTTTTGTATATATTTCTTTCTTCTCCTCTTCTCTGTTTTGCTTGTGCAAATATATAATAAGTTGTATTAAACTATTATTAATTCATAGCAATTCTAGCATGAATATTTTGTTGTTGTTCGTAACGTTTTTTTTTTCATTTCTGGAGATTCCTACTGGTTGCATAATATTAGTCCAGGAGATCTACATAGAATTGTTGTTTTTATTATTTAATTGTTTCCAAATATAATCAATGCAAGTAATTTAGTGGAAAAAAAAGTCTCGAGGAATTTACAAAATCTCAATGACAGAGTTACAGGATCTTTTTACTATGAATATAAAATGATTGCAAAACTTCTCTTCGCTCCAGAATTCCCTTTCTCTTTTCTTTAAGTATTTCTCTCATTTTCTCTATTTCATTACTTTTCTCTCTTTCTCGCTCTTTCCCTTGAAATAACAACTTATTTTTCTAAACAGTCAAAAGGTGTTTTATTTTCAAATCAGTGAGCGACGAACAGGGAGACACGTGGTGGCGGAGAATATTATGTTGATGGTTATAATGACTCCGAGAATGTCCGCTTTCTTCACAAGTCATGATTGTGCCAGTCGTCAGTAATGGAGTATTAATAAATACAGCTTTCATATATATATATATATATATATATATATATATATATATAAAACATTCCAATTTTTCGTGACATTCGATTACAAATGAAGATTCTACTTATTTTATCATTTTATTGTACTACTTGAAATGATTAATGAATTTACAGTAACATGTATTTTGCAAAACGAACAATTGATTAACTTATTAGCATAAGCCAATCTTTAATTTCGCTTGCTGATCTGCCGTAGTTTTTTTTTTTTATAGCTAAATTATTATCTGGTTAAAATTGAATAGCGGGGAAGTGAAGGAATGAAAACTCTCAAGGAATGTTTCAAATAATCTGAATAACCTTTCTGCTCCAAATTGTTGTTAAATAAGCGAAAAACAACCAGCCAATCGGACCAACCAGAACCTCATACAGATTTGAACCCACTCATAATCCGAGGCCTGTGCTGCCTTCCCTGCGTGACTGCCGACCGGAATGACCTTGACCCTCGAGTGGGGGACGTTATCTCCGAAGAGAACGCTCGTGAACCGCCAAACACGAGCAAGTGCCAAGGGCACCTGTTAACTTTTCCCGAGGAAAGATTTTTCTGGTCTCGAACCCGGGAACCTCCGACGCTGGAACCAACCTAATGAGAGTTAGACGCTTTGTCGACTGTACCACCGAGATCTAATTAAGGAAAGCGAAAATCGGGCCTTATATATCTCCAAGTCTTTTATTGTAGTCTTTTTGTCACTTTTACCTAAACAAGTCTTATTAGTTATTATGGTTATCCAAGTATTGGAAAATAACATTATCATTATCTGCAATTCCCTTTTACGTATATGCTTCGTCGGCAGGAGATCAGCAGTAAAATTTCTATACATCCATATATTTTCTTAACCTAAAATTAAGTTTGTGTCTGAATTCAAAATAAATATTTTTACATAATTCTATAAGTTATCTATTAATAAAGTATATATATGTAATTCCGCTGAAGAGAATTTAGATTATTTATTAATCTCTCAAATTAATCATCCATGTTATTTTTAATTTGATTGTGTTAAAGAGTCTCTTTTTTTTCGTTCCTTGTTAGATTAATATGATCAATTATATTACAATTACACCAAAGGACATGTTGGAGAAAACTGTATAGACAAAGTCAGAGAGAACACGGAATTTTAAAATAAATACTGTAAAATACTCATTTTAATTGTTATCATAAACAATATCTCTGCCGGTTTTCTCTCTTCGTTCTTTTCTGTGTCAACGCTGGATTTTTTTCCCCTTTTTTCCCATCTTCTGACTGTTTTACCTCCATTATCTCATTATCTTTCTCTTCATTCTCTTTCTCTTCCGGTTAGTCTTAGAAGGAGGGAGGGAGGGAGTGTAGAGTTGGGAGAAGATTCTCTCTTTCTCTATCCCTCTCTTTATATATCTATTTTCTCTGTCTCTCTCTCTCTCTCATTCTCTTTCATTCTGTCTCTTTCTCTATTCCATTTTCTCTTTCTCGTTCCCTTTCTCTTTCTCGTTCCCTTTCTCTTTCTTTCATCTTCTCTCTCTTTTCTTTTCTCTCATTATCTCTATTTCATTATCTCTCTCTCTCTCTTTCTTTCTTTCCTTTGAACTAACGATTGATTGTGTAAACAGTGAAAGGGGGTTTTGTATATATCTTCTTTTCTTTCTTTAGAATAACATGCATTAAGCTACCATGAATCCATAGTCCATTCTGACATACATAGAGAGATTTCTTTCTTTCTTTTTTGTAACGTTTATTTGCATATTTGGATATTCTTTCCGGTTGCTTGATGACAGTCCAGGAGATCTGCAGACAAATGGTGTCATTTGTTAACTATGTAATTGTTTCCAAAAATAATCAATAAATACTAAGTATAAGTAATTATGGTTATCGTATCGGGCCTTATATATCTCCGACACTTTTATTATAGGCTTTTTTTTTGTCACTTTTGCCTTTCCTTTAATTTGATTATCATTCTTAATTTGCCTGTTGTTTAAATTTCCTTATCAAATCATCTTAACAATAGCAAATATGATCATTCACGCTATTTACATTCCCGTTGATAAGGTTATTAGATATATTAATCTGGTTCTGTTAAACAAACACTAATTATTAGGTTAATTTTTTGTAATGATAATAATAATGATATTCATCTTCTGAAATTAATTTATCAATATACAATTAACGTCAGTAAATCAAGCATTTAATAAATTATCTTCCTTTTTTAAACAGAATTATTTTCGACTATCGTTAATAGACGAAGATCTAAAAGAGTTAAGGTAATTATAACATGAAAAAGAGAGAACAAAAACGTATAAAATAAGAACTAAATGAAAATAAAGACATTAAGAAAATACTATAAATGACCTACCGTCACTTTCACTGATATTCCAACCAATACCTGTCAATCTTTTGAACAAAATTTTTATTAATGACACTTCTAAACAATATCGTGCTTTCTCTTTCTATCTCTCTCTGTTTATTTCTCTTTCTTTCCGTATTCTTCCTTGTCCTTTATCGAACTCTTTCTTAATTCCTTTCTTTTCTCTGACTGTTTCACCCTCTTTTTCCCTTCTCTCTCTCTCTCAATTTCTACCTCTTTCTCTTTCTCCTTTTCTCTCTCTCTCTCTCTCTCTATATATATATATATATATATATATATATATATACATATATATATATATATATATATATATATTTCTATCTCTTTCTCTTTCTCCTTTTCTCTCTCTCTCCTTCTCCCCATTTGTCTCTCTCTGTCTTCCTCCCTCTCTGTCTGCCTGTCTGTTTCTTCCTTCCATAATCTTAAGGTCTGCAAGTACAATCATTGAGGTTATTTGCATTCTCGCTAATAAGGATATCAAACGTAATCAATCTTCTTATGCTAAACAAGTATTGATTATTATGAGGCATGCACTTGCATTCTTATATAGATTTGGGCATTTTTAGGCATGGAATTGTCACTAAACTCTCATTATGATGATATAACGAGATCTAATGAAGGAAGGCGAAAATCGCTCTTTATATATCTCCAACTCTTTTATTAGAGACTTTTTGTCACTTTTATCTGAACAAGTATTAGTTATTATGGTTATCCAAGCATTCGAAAATAACATTATCTGCAATTCCCTTTTACGTATATGCTTCGTCGGCAGGAAATCAGCAGTAAAATTTCTATACATCCATATATTTTCTCAACCTGAAATCAAGTTTATGTCATATGTATGTATTCTACGTAATTTAAGAATAAATGTTATTAAATGTTTATAAGTAGACTAATAATGCAATATATATAAACAAATTACTATATTAAAGAGAATTTATGTAATCATTCATCGCTGTAATCAATCATCTATAAGTTATTTTGAATATTTTTATTGTGCAAAAGAGAATTATTATTATTATTATCATTATTATTATTATTTATTTATTTTATTATTTGCTTTATTTTTTATTTCTTTTTTTTTTCTTTTTTTTTTTTTTTGCTCGTTATTAGATTAATATGATTAATTGTAAAGCAATAAGACCAAAGGCCATATGGGGGAAAACTGTAAAAACAGTCAGAGTGAACATGGAATAAAAAAAATAATAATAAATAAATAAAATAAAAGTACACCATCATTTTTATTATCGTAATATCTATGCCGGTTTCCTTTCTCCTCTTCTTGTCTCTCGTTTTTTTCTGTTTAATTTTCTATCTTCACAGGAATCTAATTTCCTCCCCCCTCCCCCATTTTTCTCTTTCATTATCGTTCTCTTTCCTTCTCTTCCGGTTAGTCCTAGAGGGAAGGAGGGAGAGAGGTAGAAAGGGAGAAGATTCTCTCTCATTCTCTGTCCCTCCATTTATTTATCTCTCTCAGTCTCTCTCTCTCTCCCATTCTCTTTCATTATATTTCTCTATTTCATTCTCTCTCTCGTTCTCTTTCTCTCTTTCATCTTCTCTCGCTTATCCTTTCTCTCATTCTCTCTATTTCATTATCTTTCTCTCTTTCATTCTTTCTCTCTCTCTCTCGCTCTTCCCCTTGAAGTAACAAGTGATTTGTGCAAACAGTGAAAAGGTATTTTTTTATATTTCTTTCTTTTCCTCTTCTCTGTTTTGCTTGTGCAGATATAGAATAACCTTTATTAAACTATTATTAATTCATAGTAATTCTAGCATTAATATTTTTTTGGTAACGTTTATTTTCATTTCTGGAGATTCCTACTGGTTCCATAATAACAGTCCAGGAGATCTGAAGACAAATGTTGCTTTTTATTATTTAATTGTTTCCAAATATAATCAATGCAAGTGATTTAGTGAAAAAAAAAGTCTCGAGGAATTTACAAAATCTCAGTGACAGAGTTACAGGATCTTTTTACTATGAATATAAAATGATTGCAAAACTTCTCTTCGCTCCAGAATTCCCTTTCTCTTTTCTTGAAGTATTTCTCTCATTTTCTCTATTTCATTACTTTTCTCTCTTTCTCGCTCTTTCCCTTGAAATAACAACTTATTTTTCTAAACAGTCAAAAGGTGTTTTATTTTCAAATCAGTGAGCGACGAACAGGGAGACACGAGGTGGCGGAGAATATTATGTTGATGGTTATAATGACTCCGAGAATGTCCGCTTTCTTCACAAGTCATGATTGTGCCAGTCGTCAGTAATGGAGTATTAATAAATACAGTTTTCATATATATAAATTAAAAAGATCAAACATTCCAATTTTTCGTGACATTCGATTACAAATGAAGACTTACTTATTTTATCGTTTTATTGTACTACTTGAAATGATTAATGAATTTACAATAACATGTATTTTGCAAAACAAACAATTGCTTAACTTATTAGCATAAGCCAATATTTAATTTCGCTTACTGATCTGCCGTAGTTTCTTATTTCGTTTTTTTTTTTTTCTTTTTTTTTTAGCTAAATTATTATCTGGTTAAAATTGAATAAGTAAAAGTGAAGGAGTGAAAACTCTCAAGGAATGTTTCAAATAATCTGAATAACCTTTCTGCTCCAAATTGTTGTTAAATAAGCGAAAAACAACCAGCCAATCGGACCAACCAGAACCTCATACAGATTTGAACCCACTCATAATCCGAGGCCTGTGCTGCCTTCCCTGCGTGACTGCCGACCGGAATGACCTTTGACCTCGAGTGGGGGACGTTATCTCCGAAGAGAACGCTCGTGAACCGCCAAACACGAGCAAGTGCCAAGGGCACCTGTTAACTTTTCCCGAGGAAAGATTTTTCTGGTCTCGAACCCGGGAACCTCCGACGCTGGAACCAACCTAATGAGAGTTAGACGCTTTGCCGACTGTACCACCGAGATCTAATTAAATAAGGCAAAAATCGAGCATTATATATCTCCAAGTCTTTTATTAGAGACTTTTTGTCACTTTTACCTAAACAAGTATTAGTTATTATGGTTATCCAAGCATTGGAAAATAACATTTTCATTATCTGCAATTCCCTTTTACGTATATGCTTCGTCGGCAGGAGATCAGCAGTAAAATTTCTATACATCCATATATTTTCTTAACCTAGAATTAAGATTATGTCTGAATTCAAAATTAATATTTTTACATAATTCTATAAGTTATCTATTGATAAAGTATATATATATGTAATTCCGCTGAAGAGAATTTAGATGAATTATTAATCTCTCAAATTAATCATCCATGTTATTTTTAATTTGATTGTGTTAAAGAGAATCTTTTTTTTTCGTTTCTAATTAGAGTAAATCACTTTTATTACAATTACACCAAAGGACATGTTGGAGAAAACTGTAAAGACAAAGTCAGAGAGAACACGGAATTTTAAAATAAATACTGTAAAATACTCATTTTTATTGTTGTCATAAACAATATCTCTGCCGGTTTTCTCTCTTCGTTCTTTTCTGTATCTACGCTGGATTTTTTTTCCCTTTTTTTCCCATCTTCTGACTGTTTTACCCCCACCCCCCTCACCCTCTCTCATTATCTTTCTCTTTCATTCTCTCTTTCTTTCTTCCGGTTAGTCTTAGAAGCAGGGAGGGAGAGAGGTAGAATGGGAGAAGATTCTCTCTTTCTCTATCCCTCTCTTTATATATCTATTTACTCTCAGTCTCTCTTTCTCTCTCTCTCTCATTCTCTTTCATTTTATCTCTTTCTCTATTTCATTCTCTCTTTCTCATTCCCTTTCTCTTTCTTTCTTTCATCCTATCTCTCTCTCTTCTTTTCTCTTATTCTCTCTATTTCATTATCTCTCTCTCTCTCCTCTTTCTCTCACTGTCTTTCCCTTGAACTAACGATTGTGTAAACAGTGAAAGGGGGTTTTGTATATATCTTCTTTTCTTTATTTAGAATAACATGCATTAAGCTATCATTAATCCATAGTCCATTCTAACATACATAGAGAGATTTTTTTTTTTTTTTTTTTCTTGTTTGTAACGTTTATTTGCATATTTGGAGATTCTTTCAGGTTGCTTGATGACAGTCCAGGAGATCTGCAGACAAATGGTGTCATTTGTTAACGATCTAATGGTTTCCAAATATAATCAATAAAATTTAAATAGTGAAAAAAAGAATCGAGGAATATTTTTCTAAAATCTGAATGAGAGAAATGAATATAAAATGATTGCAAAACTTCTCTTTATTTCTGTATTGTTATCATAAACCGTATCAATGCCGGTTTTCTCTCTTCGTTCTTTTCTGTGTCTACGCTGGATTTTTTTCCCTTTTTTCCCCATCTTCTGACTGTTTTACCTCCATTATCTCGTTATCTTTCTCTTTCATTTTCTCTTTCTCTCTTCCGGTTAGTCTTAGAAGGAGGGAGGGAGAGAGGTAGAATGGGAGAAGATTCTCTCTCTATCGCTCTCATTATCTATCTATTTTTCTCTTAGTTTTTCTCATTCTCTTTCATTATGTCTCTTTCTATATTTCATTCTCTCTTTCTCATTCCCTTTCTCTTTCTTTCTTTCATCCTATCTCTCTCTCTCTTCTTTTCTCTCATTCTCTCTATTTCATTATCTCTCTCTCTCTCTTTCGTTTATTTGCATATTTGGAGATTCTTATAGGTTACATGATGACAGTCCAGGAGATCTGCAGACAAATGGTGTCATTTGTTAACTATCTAATTGTTTCCAAAAATAATCAATAAATACCAAGTATAAGTAATTATGGTTATCGTAGCATTGAAAAATAACATTTTCATTATCTAGAATTCCTTTATACGTATATCCTCTCTTGACAGGAGAGTTAGACGCTTTGCCGACTGTTCCACCGAGATCTAAGATAATTAGAAAATCGGGCCTTATATATCTCCGACACTTATATTATAGGCTTTTTTTTTTTGTCACATTTGCCTTTCCTTTAATTTGATTATCCTTCTTAATTTGTCTGTTGTTTAAATTTCCTTATTCAATCATCTTAACAATTGCAAATATGATCATTCACGCTATTTACATTCCCGTTGATAAGGTTATTAAATGTAGTAATCTGCTTCTGTTAAACAAACACTAATTATTAGGTTAATTTTGATGATGAAAAATATCCTTTTTATCATATAAAGTTAATTTATCAATATACAATTAACGTCAATAAATTAAGCATTTAATAAATTAATCATAAGCTTATCTTCCTTTTTTTAAACAGAATTATTTTCGATTATCGTTAACAGACAAAGCTTTAAAAGATTTAAGGTAATTATAACATGAAAAAGAGAGAACAAAAACGTATGAAATAAGAACCCAAATGAAAATAAAGACATTAAGAAAATACTATAAATGACCTACCGTCATTTTCACTGATATTCCAACCAATACCTGTCAATCTTTTGAACAAAATGTTTATTAATGCATAATGTCTAAACAATATCGTGCTTTCTCTCTCTCTCTGTCTATTTCTCTTTCTTTCCGTCTTCTTCTGTCCTTTATCGAACTCTTTCTTAAATCCAATCTTATGTCTGACTGTTTCACCCTCTTTTCCCCTTCTCTCTCTCTCTCTATTTCTATCTCTTTCTCTTTCTCCTTTTCTCTCTCTCTCCTTTTCCCCATTTCTCTCTGTCTTCCTCCCTCTCTGTCTGCCTGTCTGTTTCTTCCTTCCATAATCTTAAGGTCTGCAAGTACAATCATTGAGGTTATTTGCATTCTCGCTAATAAGGATATCAAACGTAATCAATCTTCTTATGCTAAACAAGTATTGGTTATCATGAGGCCCGAACTTGCATTCTTATATAGATTTGACCATTTTTAAGTATGGAATTGTCAATAAACATTCATTGTTATTATTCTACTAGAGGCATAAATTGCAAATGACGATAATTGACGAATTTTATAAGAATTGGGTAAATTATTTCGCGAAAGACCACACACACACACACACACACACACGCACACACGAACACACACATACACACACACACACACACACAAGATCACATCCTTGGCCACATTTTATGAGTAAAAAAATGATTCCAAAACTGATGTTTGCTTTCATTCTCTCTTTATCTCTCTTTTCCATAAGCTAATAAAAAAGTGAGCAACGAACAGAGAGACACAAGATGGCAAGAAATGTATATATAAAATCATGGTTATAATAACTCTATAGATATCTGTTCTCTCCACAAGCAAGAATAATACATGAGGTTTTGCAAGTCGTCAGTAATGGAGTTTTAATATTTACGGTTATTTTGACATTTCCAAAGATTTTCGTGTTTTTTCATAACTTTTAAAGCAAAAGACTAAACTTGGGTCTTACTGAGTCACCTGTGAAACCAATTTCAAACATACACAATGACAAAATAGTATTAAAAAATGCTCTACTCAATTCTTAATTGGTGTATGGATATTTCAAATTACTTCTCTTCATTGATCTACTGAAGGTAACGAATGAAAAAAATAAGTATAGAGAGAAAGAGAGAGAAAAAAAAGTAGGCATAAAAGATAGTTATGCCTTAATTTATTCCATGGAGAGATATAGTGGCACGACTTCCCTCTGCATTCCATTATCGTCGTTATATAAATATATTCATTTCCTCTTCTATTTCAGTTTGTGATGTATTTCTTATCATTTATATTAGCTGTAACTCTGACGATGTCCAGAGGCGATACTTGACTGTGCTTTTGTTTCACTTGTTGCTTCGCATCTTTTGCATAACACTGTCTTTATTTCATGATTTCCCTAATACGCTTTTCATTCTCTCTCTCTCTCTCTCTTTTCATCCGTTCTCTCTCATTCCATTTCTTGCATCTTCTCTCTGTCTTCTCTGTTTCTCTCTCATTCCATTTCTTCCATCTTCTCTCTGTCTTCTCTGTTTCTCTCTCATTCCATTTCTTCCATCTTCTCTGTTTCTCTCTCATTCCATTTCTTCCATCTTCTCTGTTTCTCTCTCATTCCATTTCTTCCATCTTCTCTGTTTCTCTCTACTTCATTATCTCTCTCTTTAATTTTCTCTCTCTCTCTCCCTTGAACTAACAACTGATTCGGGTAAACTGAAAAGGTGTTTTTGTACATATTTCTTTATTCTCTTCTTCTCCTCATCTTCTTTGCGTTGCTTATTCAATTATAGAACAACATGCATTGAAAAATTATCGATCAATATATATTTTTGTTCTTGATAACGTTTATTTGGGTATCTGGAAGTTCCAGAAGCAGCTTAATAACAGTCCAGAAGATCTGCAGACAAATGCTGTTTTTTATTTACTCAATTGCTTCCAAATATAATCAATGAAAGAGATATAGTGAAAAAAAGTCTCCAGGAATATATATATATATATATATATATATATATATATATATATATATATATATATATATATATATATATATATATATATATATATATATATATATATATATATATATATATATATATATATATGATATAAAATCGAAATGACAGTTAAAGGTATAATTTTATTTTGAATATAAAGGGATTGCAAAACTTAGCTCTTGTATTGTCTTTCTCTTTCCTATAAATTAATTATGATTAAGCGACGAAGAGAGAGACACGAGGTGGAGAAAATGCAATTCCATGTTGATAATTATAATGACTATAAATATAAGCGTTTTGCAACTTCTTGATGGTTGTATAGAGATAATCATGATGATAACAATAAACCTGTAAAATACTCACCATCATCTTTATTAGTATCATAAAACATTAAATAAGTATAACTTATATATAAACTTATATCTATTATATATAACTTATATAAATATCATAAATAAACTATATAAACTTTCTCCACAAGCCAAAATCACTGAAAAGATTGTACAAGTGATCAGTAATAAACTATAATAAAAACCAAACAAATAATTTGTATGTTACGAAATATTTTTATTTTGCTATAATACTTGGAACAAATATTTTTATTTATTTATATATATATATATTTATATTCCTCTTATTTATTATTCTTATTTTCTACTCTTATTTATTATATTCTTATTTTTATATATTCCGTGCTCTTCACAATAACTTCATTACGCTTCCAAACGGACAATTTATATTATGCTTTTCCTTGTATTCTATTTTATGATTTTCCTTGCTGATTTTTGAAAACCTAGATTTGCTATTGTTTAAAATCAAATTAATAAAAATGAAGGAGGAAAAAGTCTCGAGGAATGTTTCAAATAATCTGAATAACCTAATTCTTTAAAATTGATCGTAAATGCCTAGAAAACAACCAGCCAATCGGACCAACCAGAACCTCATACAGATTTGAACCCACTCATAATCCGAGGCCTGTGCTGCCTTCCCTGCGTGACTGCCGACCGGAATGACCTTTGACCTCGAGTGGGGGACGTTATCTCCGAAGAGAACGCTCGTGAACCGCCAAACATGAGCAAGTGCCAAGGGCAATCTGTTAACTTTTCCCGAGGAAAGATTTTTCTGGTCTCGAACCCGGGAACCTCCGACGCTGGAACCAACCTAATGAGAGTTAGACGCTTTGCCGACTGTACCACCGAGATCTAATTAAGGAAGGCGAAATTTGGGCATTATATATCTCCAAGTCTTTTATGATTGATATTTTGTCACTTTTACCTAAACAAGTATTAGTTATTATGGTTATCCAAGCATTGGAAAATAACATTATCCTTATCTGCAATTCCCTTTTACGTATATGCTTCGTCGGCAGGAGATCAGCAGTAAAATTTCTATACATCCAAATATTTTCTTAACATAAAATTAGGTTTGTACATCCATGTCAAAGTAAATATTTTTGCATAATACAGAGTTACCTATTAATAAAGTTTATATGATATGTAATTCTGCTGAAGAGAATTTAGATGAATTATTAATCTCTCAAATTAATCCTCCATGTTATTTATAACGTGATTGTGTTAGAGAGAATCATTTTTTTTCGTTCCTTGTTAGATTAATATAATCACTTAGATTACAGTTACACCAAATGACATGTTGGAGAAAACTGTAAAGACAAAGTCAGAGAGAACACGGAATTTTAAAATAAATACTGTAAAATACTCATTTTTATTGTTATCATAAACAATATCTCTGCCGGTTTTCTCTCTTCGTTCTTTTCTGTGTCTACGAAGGAATTTACTTTCTTTTTTTCCCCTCTTCTGACTGTTTTACCTCCATCCCCCTCTCCCTCTCTCATTATCTTTCTCTTTCATTCTCTCTTTCTTCTCCCGGTTAGTCTTAGAGGGAGGGAGGGAGAGAGGTAGAATGGGAGAAGATTCTCTCTTTCTCTATCCCTCTCTTTATATATCTATTTTCTCTCAGTCTCTCTCTCTCTCTCTCTCATTCTCTTTCATTCTATCTCTTTCTCTATTCCATTCTCTCTTTCTCATTCCCTTTCTCTTTCTTTCATCTTTTCTCTCTCTTCTTTTCTCTCATTCTCTCTATTTCATTATCTCTCTCTCTCTCTTTCTTTCTTTTGAACTAACGATTGATTGTGTAAACAGTGAAAAGATTTTTTGTATATATCTTCTTTTCTTTATTTAGAATAACATGCACTGAGCTATCATTAATCCATAGTCCATTCTAACATACATAGAGAGATTTTGTTCTTCTTCTTTCTTTTATTTTATTTTATTTTATTTATTTTTTATTTATTATTATTTTTTTTTTTTTGTAACGTTTATTTGCATATTTGGAGATTCTTTCAGGTTGCTTGATGACAGTCCAGGAGATCTGCAGACAAATATTGTCATTTGTTAACTATCTAATTGTTTCCAAAAATAATCAATAAATACCAAGTATAAGTAATTATGGTTATCGTAGCATTGATAAATAACATTTTCTTTATCTAGAATTCCTTTATACGTATATCCTTTATTGACAGGAGATCAGCAGTATATTTGTATATATATAGTATTTGTCATAATTTAACTATTGAAGTATTTAAACATGCAATTACGTTCAAGAAACGTAACTGTTAATCCCTCAAATTTATCCTTAATAAATTACTTATATCGTTATTTTGTTAATTAAAGAGAATTAAAGGCCATAACGGGGAACACTAAGAACAAAGTAAGAGAGAACACGGAATAATGATGATAATAATAATAAAAATCTATGAAATGCCATAATTTACAGATTTTTATCATATACAATATCTTTGCCGGTTTTCTTTCTCTTCTTCTTCGTTCTTTTCTCTGTCTACGCAGGAATCTGTTTTCCTTCCTTCCCCTCTTCTAACTGTTTTACCTTCCCCTTTCTCTTCCTCTCATTGTCTTTCTCTTTCCTTCTCTCTTTCTCTGTCTTCCGGTTAGTCCTAAAGGAAGGGAGGGAGGGAGAGGTAGAAAGGGAGAAGATTCTCTCTCATTCTGTCCCTCTCTTTATTTTTTTCTTTCTCTCAATCTCTCTCTCTCCCACTTTCTTTCATTTTATCTCTTTCTCTATTTCATTCTCTCTCTCTTTCATTCTCTCCCTTTTATTCTCTCTCTCTCTCTCTTTACTGAATACTTTTATCAAATCCGAATAAAGTTAAAGGTATCGTTTTATTACGAATAGAAAGATGGTTGCGAATCTTGAACTCTCCTTCTCTTCTCTGAGTTAATAATCCATAAGCGACGAACAGAATATGGCAGGAAATGTAGTTATATATTGATGGTTATGATGTTAATAATTATAAATATTTACATTCTCCAAAAGCCAGAATAATGCATAGGATTTTACAAGTCGACGATAATTGATTTATTTAACCTATTCAAACTTCTCATTTAATCACCAATAAAGTACGGAAGATTGATTATTTTATCGTTCTAATATATTGATTGAAATAACTAATGAGTTTTCTTATATTCCCCTTATATTTTTTTTGTTTAAAAGACAATTTACCTTGATTTTTCTTAGATATTCTCACCCGAGTTGCCCCCCCCTCACTATTTAATTGATTAAAAAAAATTAAAATTGGAATTTTAAAATAAATACTGTAAAATACTCATTTTAAATGTTATCATAAACAATATCTCTGCCGGTTTTCTCTCTTCGTTCTTTTAAAACGAAATTGATGTTAAATCACTGGAAAACAACCACCCAATCGGACCAACCAACCAACCAGAACCTCATACAGATTTGAACCCACTCATAATCCGAGGCCTGTGCTGCCTTCCCTGCGTGACTGCCGACCGGAATGACCTTTGACCTCGAGTGGGGGACGTTATCTCCGAAGAGAACGCTCGTGAACCGCCAAACACGAGCAAGTGCCAAGGGCACCTGTTAACTTTTCCCGAGGAAAGATTTTTCTGGTCTCGAACCCGGGAACCTCCGACGCTGGAACCAACCTAATGAGAGTTAGACGCTTTGCCGACTGTACCACCGAGATCTAATAAGGAAGGCGAAAATCGGCCCTTTATATATCTCCAAGTCTTTTATTGTAGTCTTTTTATCACTTTTACCTGGACAAGTATTAGTTATTATGGTTATCCAAGCATTGGAAAATAACATTATCTGCAATTCCCTTTTACGTATATGCTTCGTCGGCAGGAGATCAGCAGTAAAATTTCTATACATCCATATATTTTCTTAACCTAAAATTAAGTTTACGTCTGAATTCAAAATAAATATTTTTACATAATTCTATAAGTTATCTATTAATAAAGTATATATATGTAATTCCGCTGAAGAGAATTTAGATGAATTATTAATCTCTCAAATTAATCATCCATGTTATTTTTAATTTGATTGTGTTAAAGAGAATCTTTTTTTTTCGTTCCTAATTAGAGTAATATAATCACTTATATTACAATTACACCAAAGGACATATTGGAAAAAAATGTAAAAACAAAGTCAGAGAGAACACGGAATTTTAAAATAAATACTGTAAAATACTCATTTTAATTGTTATCATAAACAATATCTCTGCCGGTTTTCTCTCTTCGTTCTTTTCTGTGTCTACGCAGGATTTTACTTTCTTTTTTCCCCTCTTCTGACTGTTTTACCTCCATTATCTCATTATCTTTCTCTTTCATTTTCTCTTTCTCTCTTCCGGTTAGTCTTAGAGGGAGAGAGGTAGAAAGGGAGAAGATTCTCTCTCATTATCTATCGCTCTTTATTTTTTATTTTTTTTACTCTCAGTCTCTGTCTCTCTCATTCTTTCATTTTATCCCTTTCTCTATTTCATTCTCTCTTTCTCATTCTCTTTCCCTTTCTTTCATCATCTCTCTCTCTCTTTTCTTTTCTCTCATTATCTCTATTTCATTATCTCTCTCTCTCTTTCTTTCCTTTGAACTAACAACTGATTGTGTAAACAGTGAAAGGGGGTTTTGTATATATCTTCTTTTCTTTATTTAGAATAACATGCATTAAGCTATCATTAATCCATAGTCCATTCTAACATACATAGAGAGATTTTTTTCTTCTTCTTCTTTCTTTTATTTTATTTTATTTTATTTTATTTATTTTTATTTATTTTTATTTTTTGAAACGTTTATTTGCATATTTGGAGATTCTTTCAGGTTGCTTGATGACAGTCCAGGAGATCTGCAGACAAATGGTGTCATTTGTTAACTATCTAATTGTTTCCAAATATAATCAATAAAATTTAAATAGTGGAAAAAAGTCTCGAGGAATATTTTTCTAAAATCTGAATGAGAGAAATGAATATAAAATGATTGCAAAGCTTCTCTTCGCTCTTGAGTTCTCTTTCTCTTCTCTTTCTGTTGAGAATCAGTAAGCGACGAACAGAGGGACACGAGGTGGCGCAAAATGAGGTCGTATGTTGATGGTTATAATAATCCTATAAATGTCTACCTTCTCCAAAAGCCAGAGTGAAGTTGTAAATCGTCAGTAATTAGTACTAATAAGTACACAATGATTAATATATCAAGCATCTTGTTTCTAGTATATTTCACTTCCATTTAAACATGGAACCTTTATTAATGTATTATTCTAACACTTCTTGAAATGATTGAGTTTTATTTTATATTCCTCTTCCCATCTTTTCCTCTTCTGTGTTTTTCACAATAAAATGGATTATACAAAAAATAAACTTATATAAAAATATTAATTTTTCATTCCGACGCATTAAGCTATATATTTAGTTTTTTGAAAAAATACTCAGATATATAAATTTGCATTTCGCTGATCTCATGCTAACGAAGGATATACGTAAAAGAGAATTGCAGATAATGAAAATGTTATTTTTTAGTGCTTGGATCTTATAGTAATCTATATCATCAATATTACTTGTAGATCAACAGGTTCTTACCGAAGTCATTTTAAACTAGATTGTTTAAATGGTTAAAAAATAAATTGATAAAAATGGAGTAAAAGTGTTTCGAGGGATGTTTCAAATTATCAGAATAACCAAATCTTTCTGCACTTTCTGTTAAATGAATGCAAAACAACCAGCCAATCGGACCAACCAGAACCTCATACAGATTTGAACCCACTCATAATCCGAGGCCTGTGCTGCCTTCCCTGCGTGACTGCCGACCGGAATGACCTTTGACCTCGAGTGGGGGACGTTATCTCCGAAGAGAACGCTCGTGAACCGCCAAACACGAGCAAGTGCCAAGGGCACCTGTTAACTTTTCCCGAGGAAAGATTTTTCTGGTCTCGAACCCGGGAACCTCCGACGCTGGAACCAACCTAATGAGAGTTAGACGCTTTGCCGACTGTACCACCGAGATCTAATAAGGAAGGCGAAAATCGGGCCTTATATATCTCCAAGTCTTTTATTGTAGTCTTTTTGTCACTTTTACCTAAACAAGTATTAGTTATTATGGTTATCCAAGCATTGGAAAATAACATTTTCATTATCTGCAATTCCCTTTTACGTATATGCTTCGTTGGCAGGAGATCAGCAGTAAAATTTCTATACATCCATATATTTTTTTAACCTAAAATTAAGTTTACGTCTGAATTCAAAATTAATATTTTTACATAATTCTATAAGTTATCTATTGATAAAGTATATATATATGTAATTCCGCTGAAGAGAATTTAGATGAATTATTAATCTCTCAAATTAATCATCCATGTTATTTTTAATTTGATTGTGTTAAAGAGAATCTTTTTTTTTCGTTCCTAATTAGATTAATATAATCAATTATATTACAGTTACACCAAAGGACATATTGGAAAAAAAAAGTAAAAACAAAGTCAGAGAGAACACGGAATTTTAAAATAAATACTGTAAAATACTCATTTTTATTGTTGTCATAAACAATATCTCTGCCGGTTTTCTCTCTTCGTTCTTTTCTGTGTCAACGCAGGAATTTACTTTCTTTTTTTCCCCTCTTCTGACTGTTTTACCTCCATCCCCCTCTCCCTCTCTCATTATCTTTCTCTTTCATTCTCTCTTTCTTCTCCCGGTTAGTCTTAGAGGGAGGGAGGGAGAGAGGTAGAATGGGAGAAGATTCTCTCTTTCTCTATCGCTCTCTTTATATATCTATTTTCTCTCAGTCTCTCTCTCTCTCATTCTCTTTCATTCTATCTCTTTCTATATTTCATTCTCTCTCTCTCTCATTCCCTTTCTCTTTCTTTCTTTCATTCTATCTCTCTCTCTTCTTTTCTCTTATTCTCTCTATTCCATTATCTCTCTCTCTCTCCTCTTTCTCTCTCTCTCTTTCTTTCCTTTGAACTAACGATTGATTGTGTAAACAGTGAAAGGGGGTTTTGTATATATCTTCTTTTCTTTATTTAGAATAACATGCATTAAGCTATCATTAATCCATAGTCCATTCTAACATACAGAGAGAGATTTCTTTTCTTTTCGTTTTTCTTTTTTGTAACGTTTATTTGCATATTTGGAGATTCTTTCAGGTTACATGATGACAGTCCAGGAGATCTGCAGACAAATGGTGTCATTTGTTAACTATCTAATTGTTTCCAAATATATTAAAAGAAATTTATATAGTGGAAAAAAGTCTCGAGGAATATTTTTCTAAAATCTGAATGAGAGAAATGACTATAAAATGATTGCAAAGCTTCTCTTCGCTCCAGAATTCCCTTTCTCTTTTCTTTAAGTTAATAATCAGTGAGCGACGAACAGGGAGACACGTGGTGGCGGAGAATATTATGTTGATGGTTATAATGACTCCGAGAATGTCCGCTTTCTTCACAAGTCATGATTGTGCCAGTCGTCAGTAATGAAGTATTAATAAATACAGTTTTCATATATATAAATTAAAGAGATCAAACATTCCAATTTTTCGTGACATTCGATTACAAATGAAGACTTACTTATTTTATCATTTTATTGTACTACTTGAAATGATTAATGAATTTACATTTATGTTCTTCTCCCCATCTTTTCCTCTTCCGTATTTTTCACAATAACATGTATTTTGCAAAACAAACAATTGCTTAACTTATTAGCATAAGCCAATCTTTAATTTCGCTTACTGATCTGCCGTAGTTTCTTATTTCGTTTTTTTTTTTTTTTTTTTTTTTTTAGCTAAATTATTATCTGGTTAAAATTGAATAAGTAAAAGTGAAGGAGTGAAAACTCTCAAGGAATGTTTCAAATAATCTGAATAACCTTTCTGCTCCAAATTGTTGTTAAATAAGCGAAAAACAACCAGCCAATCGGACCAACCAGAACCTCATACAGATTTGAACCCACTCATAATCCGAGGCCTGTGCTGCCTTCCCTGCGTGACTGCCGACCGGAATGACCTTTGACCTCGAGTGGGGGACGTTATCTCCGAAGAGAACGCTCGTGAACCGCCAAACACGAGCAAGTGCCAAGGGCACCTGTTAACTTTTCCCGAGGAAAGATTTTTCTGGTCTCGAACCCGGGAACCTCCGACGCTGGAACCAACCTAATGAGAGTTAGACGCTTTGCCGACTGTACCACCGAGATCTAAGATAATTACTCGAAAATCGGGCATTATATATCTCCAAGTCTTTTATTGTAGTCTTTTTGTCACTTTTACCTAAACAAGTATTAGTTATTATGGTTATCCAAGCATTGGAAAATAACATTTTCATTATCTGCAATTCCCTTTTACGTATATGCTTCGTCGGCAGGAGATCAGCAGTAAAATTTCTATACATCCATATATTTTCTTAACCTGAAATTAAGTTTACGTCTGAATTCAAAATAAATATTTTTACATAATTCTGTAAGTTATCTATTGATAAAGTATATATATATGTAACTCCGCTGAAGAGAATTTAGATGAATTATTAATCTCTCAAATTAATCATCCATGTTATTTTTAATTTGATTGTGTTAAAGAGAATCTTTTTTTTTCGTTCCTAATTAGAGTAATATAATCACTTATATTACAATTACACCAAAGGACATATTGGAAAAAAATGTAAAAACAAAGTCAGAGAGAACACGGAATTTTAAAATAAATACTGTAAAATACTCATTTTAATTGTTATCATAAACAATATCTATGCCGGTTTTCTCTCTTCGTTCTATTGTGTCTACGCAGGATTTTTTTTTTTTTTTTTTTTCCATCTGACTGTTTTACCTCCATTATCTCATTATCCTTCTCTTTCATTCTCTCTTTCTCTTCCGGTTAGTCTTAGAGGGAGAGAGGTAGAAAGGGAGAAGATTCTCTATCATTTTCTATCGCTCTTTATTTTTTATTTTTTTTACTCTCAGTCTCTGTCTCTCTCATTCTTTCATTTTATCCCTTTCTCTATTTCATTCTCTCTTTCTCATTCTCTTTCCCTTTCTTTCATCTTCTCTCTCTCTCTCTTCTTTTCTCTCATTCTTTCTATTTCATTATCTCTCTTTCTCTCTCTCTCTTTCTTTCCTTTGAACTAACAACTGATTGTGTAAACAGTGAAAGGGGGTTTTGTATATATCTTCTTTTCTTTATTTAGAATAACATGCATTAAGCTATCATTAATCCATAGTCCATTCTAACATACATAGAGAGATTTCTTTTCTTTTTCTTCTTTCTTTTCTTTTATTTTATTTTATTTATTTTTATTATTATTATTTTTTTTTTTTTTTAAACGTTTATTTGCATATTTGGAGATTCTTTCAGGTTGCTTGATGACAGTCCAGGAGATCTGCAGACAAATGGTGTCATTTGTTAACTATCTAATTGTTTCCAAATATAATCAATAAAATTTAAATAGTGGAAAAAGTCTTCGAGGAATATTTTTCTAAAATCTGAATGAGAGAAATGACTATAAAATGATTGCAAAGCTTCTCTTCGCTCTTGAGTTCTCTTTCTTCTCTTCTGTTGAGAATCAGTAAGCGACGAACAGAGGGACACGAGGTGGCGCAAAATGAGGTCGTATGTTGATGGTTATAATAATCCTATAAATGTCTACCTTCTCCAAAAGCCAGAGTGAAGTTGTAAATCGTCAGTAATTAGTACTAATAAGTACACAATTATTAATATATCAAGCATCTTGTTTCTAGTATATTTCACTTCCATTTAGACATGGAACCTTTATTAATGTATTATTCTAACACTTCTTGAAATGATTGAGTTTTATTTTATATTCCTCTTCCCATCTTTTCCTCTTCTGTGTTTTTCACAATAAAATGGATTATACAAAAAATAAACTTATATAAAAATATTAATTTTTCATTCCGACGCATTAAGCTATATTTAGGTTGAAAAAATAATTGTATATATAGAAATTTTACTGCTGATCTCATGCTAACGAAGGATATACGTAAAAGAGAATTGCAGATAATGAAAATGTTATTTTTTAGTGCTTGGATCTTATAGTAATCTATATCATCAATATTACTTGTAGATCAACAGGTTCTTACCGAAGTCATTTTAAACTAGATTGTTTAAATGGTTAAAAAATAAATTGATAAAAATGGAGTAAAAGTGTTTCGAGGGATGTTTCAAATTATCAGAATAACCAAATCTTTCTGCACTTTCTGTTAAATGAATGCAAAACAACCAGCCAATCGGACCAACCAGAACCTCATACAGATTTGAACCCACTCATAATCCGAGGCCTGTGCTGCCTTCCCTGCGTGACTGCCGACCGGAATGACCTTTGACCTCGAGTGGGGGACGTTATCTCCGAAGAGAACGCTCGTGAACCGCCAAACACGAGCAAGTGCCAAGGGCACCTGTTAACTTTTCCCGAGGAAAGATTTTTCTGGTCTCGAACCCGGGAACCTCCGACGCTGGAACCAACCTAATGAGAGTTAGACGCTTTGCCGACTGTACCACCGAGATCTAATAAGGAAGGCGAAAATCGGGCCTTATATATCTCCAAGTCTTTTATTGTAGTCTTTTTGTCACTTTTACCTAAACAAGTATTAGTTATTATGGTTATCCAAGCATTGGAAAATAACATTTTCATTATCTGCAATTCCCTTTTACGTATATGCTTCGTTGGCAGGAGATCAGCAGTAAAATTTCTATACATCCATATATTTTTTTAACCTAAAATTAAGTTTACGTCTGAATTCAAAATTAATATTTTTACATAATTCTATAAGTTATCTATTGATAAAGTATATATATATGTAATT
Source organism: Penaeus japonicus (assembly GCA_017312705.2). NCBI lineage: Eukaryota > Metazoa > Arthropoda > Malacostraca > Decapoda > Penaeidae > Penaeus > Penaeus japonicus. The sequence goes on along the minus strand of BOPN01001139.1, from coordinate 162,560 downwards.
CCGCTGAAGAGAATTTAGATGAATTATTAATCTCTCAAATTAATCATCCATGTTATTTTTAATTTGATTGTGTTAAAGAGAATCTTTTTTTTTCGTTCCTAATTAGATTAATATAATCAATTATATTACAGTTACACCAAAGGACATATTGGAAAAAAAAAGTAAAAACAAAGTCAGAGAGAACACGGAATTTTAAAATAAATACTGTAAAATACTCATTTTTATTGTTGTCATAAACAATATCTCTGCCGGTTTTCTCTCTTCGTTCTTTTCTGTGTCAACGCAGGAATTTACTTTCTTTTTTTCCCCTCTTCTGACTGTTTTACCTCCATCCCCCTCTCCCTCTCTCATTATCTTTCTCTTTCATTCTCTCTTTCTTCTCCCGGTTAGTCTTAGAGGGAGGGAGGGAGAGAGGTAGAATGGGAGAAGATTCTTTCTTATCGCTCTCTTATATACTATTTTCTCAGTCTCTCTCTCTCTCATTCTCTTTCATTCTATCTCTTTCTATATTTCATTCTCTCTCTCTCATTCCCTTTCTCTTTCTTTCTTTCATCCTATCTCTCTCTCTTCTTTTCTCTTATTCTCTCTATTTCATTATCTCTCTCTCTCTTTCTTTCCTTTGAACTAACGATTGATTGTGTAAACAGTGAAAGGGGGTTTTGTATATATCTTCTTTTCTTTATTTAGAATAACATGCATTAAGCTATCATTAATCCATAGTCCATTCTAACATACAGAGAGAGATTTCTTTTCTTTTCGTTTTTCTTTTTTGTAACGTTTATTTGCATATTTGGAGATTCTTTCAGGTTGCTTGATGACAGTCCAGGAGATCTGCAGACAAATGGTGTCATTTGTTAACCATCTAATTGTTTCCAAATATATTAAAAGAAATTTATATAGTGGAAAAAAGTCTCGAGGAATATTTTTCTAAAATCTGAATGAGAGAAATGACTATAAAATGATTGCAAAACTTCTCTTCGCTCCAATTCTCTCTTTCTTTAAGTTAATAATCAGTGAGCGACGAACAGGGAGACACGTGGTGGCGGAGAATATTATGTTGATGGTTATAATGACTCCGAGAATGTCCGCTTTCTTCACAAGTCATGATTGTGCCAGTCGTCAGTAATGAAGTATTAATAAATACAGTTTTCATATATATAAATTAAAGAGATCAAAGCCTAATTTTTCGTGACATTTGATTACAAATGAAGACTTACTTATTTTATCGTTTTATTGTACTACTTGAAATGATTAATGAATTTACATTTATGTTCTTCTCCATCTTTCCTCTTCCGTATTTTTCACAATAACATGTATTTTGCAAAACAAACAATTGATTAACTTATTAGCATAAGCCAATCTTTAATTTCGCTTACTGATCTGCCGTAGTTTCTTATTTCGTTTTTTTTTTTTTTTTTTTTTTTTTTTTTTTTTAAATTTTTTTCTTGTTAAAATTGAATAAGTAAAAGTGAAGGAGTGAAAACTCTCAAGGAATGTTTCAAATAATCTGAATAACCTTTCTGCTCCTAATTGTTGTTAAATAAGCGCAAAACAACCAGCCAATCGGACCAACCAGAACCTCATACAGATTTGAACCCACTCATAATCCGAGGCCCAGGCTGCCTTCCCTGCGTGACTGCCGACCGGAATGACCTTTGACCTCGAGTGGGGACGTTATCTCCGAAGAGAACGCTCGTGAACCGCCAAACACGAGCAAGTGCCAAGGGCACCTGTTAACTTTTCCCGAGGAAAGATTTTTTTTTTTTTTTTCTGGTCTCGAACCCGGGAACCTCCGACGCTGGAACCAACCTAATGAGAGTTAGACGCTTTGCCGACTGTACCACCGAGATCTAAGATACTCACTGAAAATCGGGCATTATATATCTCCAAGTCTTTTATTGTAGTCTTTTTGTCACTTTTACCTAAACAAGTATTAGTTATCATGGTTATCCAAGCATTGAAAATATTTTCATTATCTGCAATTCCCTTTTACGTATATGCTTCGTCGGCAGGAGATCAGCAGTAAAATTTCAATACATCCATATATTTTCTTAACCTAAAATTAAGTTTACGTCTGAATTCAAAATAAATATTTTTACATAATTCTATAAGTTATCTATTGATAAAGTATATATATATGTAACTCCGCTGAAGAGATTTCTAGATGAATTATTAATCTCTCAAATTAATCATCCATGTCATTTTTAATTTGATTGTGTTAAAGAGAATCTTTTTTTTTCGTTCCTAATTAGAGTAATATAATCACTTATATTACAATTACACCAAAGGACATATTGGAAAAAAATGTAAAAACAAAGTCAGAGAGAACACGGAATTTTAAAATAAATACTGTAAAATACTCATTTTATTGTTGTCATAAACAATACTTGCCGGTTTTCTCTCTTCGTTCTTTTCTGTGTCTACGAAGGAATTTACTTTCTTTTTTTCCCCTCTTCTGACTGTTTTACCTCCATCCCCCTCTCCCTCTCTCATTATCTTTCTCTTTCATTCTCTCTTTCTTCTCCCGGTTAGTCTTAGAGGGAGGGAGAGAGGTAAAATGGGAGAAGATTCTCTCTTTCTCTATCCCTCTCTTTATATATCTATTTTCTTTCAGTCTCTCTCTCTCTCTCATTCTCTTTCATTCTATCTCTTTCTATATTTCATTCTCTCTCTCTCATTCCCTTTCTCTTTCTTTCTTTCATCCTATCTCTCTCTTCTTTTCTCTTATTCTCTATTCCATTATCTCTCTCTCTCTCTCCTCTTTCTCTCTCTCTTTCTTTCCTTTGAACTAACGATTGATTGTGTAAACAGTGAAAGGGGGTTTTGTATATATCTTCTTTTCTTTATTTAGAATAACATGCATTAAGCTATCATTAATCCATAGTCCATTCTAACATACAGAGAGAGATTTCTTTTCTTTTCTTTTCTGTTTTTCTTGTAACGTTATTTGCATATTTGGAGATTCTTTCAGGTTACATGATGACAGTCCAGGAGATCTGCAGACAAATGGTGTCATTTGTTAACTATCTAATTGTTTCCAAATATATTAAAAGAAATTTATATTGTGGAAAAAAGTCTCGAGGAATATTTTTCTAAAATCTGAATGAGAGAAATGACTATAAAATGATTGCAAAACTTCTCTTCGCTCCAGAATTCCCTTTCTCTTTTCTTTAAGTTAATAATCAGTGAGCGACGAACAGGGAGACACGTGGTGGCGGAGCATCATTATGTTGATGGTTATAATGACCTGAGAATGTCCGCTTTCTTCACAAGTCATGATTGTGCCAGTCGTCAGTAATGAAGTATTAATAAATACAGTTTTCATATATATAAATTAAAGAGATCAAACATTCCAATTTTTCGTGACATTTGATTACAAATGAAGACTTACTTATTTTATCGTTTTATTGTACTACTTGAAATGATTAATGAATTTACATTTATGTTCTTCTCCCCATCTTTTCCTCTTCCGTATTTTTCACAATAACATGTATTTTGCAAAACAAACAATTGCTTAACTTATTAGCATAAGCCAATCTTTAATTTCGCTTACTGATCTGCCGTAGTTTCTTATTTCGTTTTTTTTTTTTTTTGTTTTTTTTTTTAGCTAAATTATCTGTTAAAATTGAATAGTAAAAGTGAAGGAGGAAAACTCTCATGAATGTTTCAAATAATCTGAATAACCTTTCTGCTCCTAATTGTTGTTAAATAAGCGAAAAACAACCAGCCAATCGGACCAACCAGAACCTCATACAGATTTGAACCCACTCATAATCCGGAGCCTGTGCTGCCTTCCCTGCGTGACTGCCGACCGGAATGACCTTTGACCTCGAGTGGGGGACGTTATCTCCGAAGAGAACGCTCGTGAACCGCCAAACACGAGCAAGTGCCAAGGGCACCTGTTAACTTTTCCCGAGGAAAGATTTTTCTGGTCTCGAACCCGGGAACCTCCGACGCTGGAACCAACCTAATGAGAGTTAGACGCTTTGCCGACTGTACCACCGAGATCTAAGATAATTACTCGAAAATCGGGCATTATATATCTCCAAGTCTTTTATTGTAGTCTTTTTGTCACTTTTACCTAAACAAGTATTAGTTATCATGGTTATCCAAGCATTGGAAAATAACATTTTCATTATCTGCAATTCCCTTTTACGTATATGCTTCGTCGGCAGGAGATCAGCAGTAAAATTTCTATACATCCATATATTTTCTTAACCTAAAATTAAGTTTACGTCTGAATTCAAAATAAATATTTTTACATAATTCTGTAAGTTATCTATTGATAAAGTATATATATATGTAACTCCGCTGAAGAGAATTTAGATGAATTATTAATCTCTCAAATTAATCATCCATGTTATTTTTAATTTGATTGTGTTAAAGAGAATCTTTTTTTTTCGTTCCTAATTAGAGTAATATAATCACTTATATTACAATTACACCAAAGGACATATTGGAAAAAAATGTAAAAACAAAGTCAGAGAGAACACGGAATTTTAAAATAAATACTGTAAAATACTCATTTTAATTGTTATCATAAACAATATCTCTGCCGGTTTTCTCTCTTCGTTCTTTTCTGTGTCTACGCAGGATTTTACTTTCTTTTTTCCCCTCTTCTGACTGTTTTACCTCCATTATCTCATTATCTTTCTCTTTCATTTTCTCTTTCTCTCTTCCGGTTAGTCTTAGAGGGAGAGAGGTAGAAAGGGAGAAGATTCTCTCTCATTATCTATCGCTCTTTATTTTTTATTTTTTTTACTCTCAGTCTCTGTCTCTCTCATTCTTTCATTTTATCCCTTTCTCTATTTCATTCTCTCTTTCTCATTCTCTTTCCCTTTCTTTCATCATCTCTCTCTCTCTTTTCTTTTCTCTCATTATCTCTATTTCATTATCTCTCTCTCTCTTTCTTTCCTTTGAACTAACAACTGATTGTGTAAACAGTGAAAGGGGGTTTTGTATATATCTTCTTTTCTTTATTTAGAATAACATGCATTAAGCTATCATTAATCCATAGTCCATTCTAACATACATAGAGAGATTTCTTTTCTTCTTCTTCTTTCTTTTATTTTATTTTATTTTATTTATTTTTATTATTATTATTATTTTTTTTTTTTGAAACGTTTATTTGCATATTTGGAGATTCTTTCAGGTTGCTTGATGACAGTCCAGGAGATCTGCAGACAAATGGTGTCATTTGTTAACTATCTAATTGTTTCCAAATATAATCAATAAAATTTAAATAGTGGAAAAAAGTCTCGAGGAATATTTTTCTAAAATCTGAATGAGAGAAATGAATATAAAATGATTGCAAAGCTTCTCTTCGCTCTTGAGTTCTCTTTCTCTTCTCTTTCTGTTGAGAATCAGTAAGCGACGAACAGAGGGACACGAGGTGGCGCAAAATGAGGTCGTATGTTGATGGTTATAATAATCCTATAAATGTCTACCTTCTCCAAAAGCCAGAGTGAAGTTGTAAATCGTCATACTGGGTACTAATAAGTACACAATGATTAATATATCAAGCATCTTGTTTCTAGGGTATATTTCATCCCATTTAAACATGGAATCTTTATTAATGTATTATTCTAACACTTCTTGAAATGATTGAGTTTTATTTTATATTCCTCTTCCCATCTTTTCCTCTTCTGTGTTTTTCACAATAAAATGGATTATACAAAAAATAAACTTATATAAAAATATTAATTTTTCATTCCGACGCATTAAGCTATATTTAGGTTGAAAAAATAATTGTATATATAGAAATTTTACTGCTGATCTCATGCTAACGAAGGATATAATAAAAGAGAATTGCAGATAATGAAAATGTTTATTTTTAGTGCTTGGATCTTATAGTAATCTATATCATCAATATTACTTGTAGATCAACAGGTTCTTACCGAAGTCATTTTAAACTAGATTGTTTAAATGGTTAAAAAATAAATTGATAAAAATGGAGTAAAAGTGTTTCGAGGGATGTTTCAAATTATCAGAATAACCAAATCTTTCTGCACTTTCTGTTAAATGAATGCAAAACAACCAGCCAATCGGACCAACCAGAACCTCATACAGATTTGAACCCACTCATAATCCGAGGCCTGTGCTGCCTTCCCTGCGTGACTGCCGACCGGAATGACCTTGACCTCGAGAGTGGGGACGTTATCTCCGAAGAGAACGCTCCGGGAACTGCCAAACACGAGCAAGTGCCAGGGCATCTGTTAACTTTTCCCGAGGAAAGATTTTTCTGGTCTCGAACCCGGGAACCTCCGACGCTGGAACCAACCTAATGAGAAAGGTGACGCTTTGTCGACTGTACCACCGAGATCTAATTAAGGAAAGCGAAAATCAAGCCTTATATATCTCCAAGTCTTTTATTGTAGTCTTTTTGTCACTTTTACCTAAACAAGTCTTATTAGTTATTATGGTTATCCAAGTATTGGAAAATAACATTATCATTATCTGCAATTCCCTTTTACGTATATGCTTCGTCGGCAGGAGATCAGCAGTAAAATTTCTATACATCCATATATTTTCTTAACCTAAAATTAAGTTTGTGTCTGAATTCAAAATAAATATTTTTACATAATTCTATAAGTTATCTATTAATAAAGTATATATATGTAATTCCGCTGAAGAGAATTTAGATTATTTATTAATCTCTCAAATTAATCATCCATGTTATTTTTAATTTGATTGTGTTAAAGAGTCTCTTTTTTTTCGTTCCTTGTTAGATTAATATGATCAATTATATTACAATTACACCAAAGGACATGTTGGAGAAAACTGTATAGACAAAGTCAGAGAGAACACGGAATTTTAAAATAAATACTGTAAAATACTCATTTAATTGTTATCATAAACAATATCTCTGCCGGTTTTCTCTCTTCGTTCTTTTCTGTGTCAACGCTGGATTTTTTTCCCCTTTTTTCCCATCTTCTGACTGTTTTACCTCCATTATCTCATTATCTTTTCTCTTCATTCTTCTTCCGGTTAGTCTTAGAAGGAGGGAGGGAGGGAGGTAGAATGGGAGAAGATTCTCTCTTTCTCTATCCCTCTCTTTATATATCTATTTTCTCTGTCTCTCTCTCTCTCTCATTCTCTTTCATTCTGTCTCTTTCTCTATTCCATTTTCTCTTTCTCGTTCCTTTCTCTTCTCGTTCCCTTTCTTTCTTTTCATCTTTTCTCTCTCTTCTTTTCTCTCATTCTCTCTATTCCATTATCTCTCTCTCTCTCTTTCTTTCTTTCCTTTGAACTAACGATTGATTGTGTAAACAGTGAAAGGGGGTTTTGTATATATCTTCTTTTCTTTCTTTAGAATAACATGCATTAAGCTACCATGAATCCATAGTCCATTCTGACATACATAGAGAGATTTCTTTTTTCTTTCTTTCTTTTTTGTAACGTTTATTTGCATATTTGGATATTCTTTCCGGTTGCTTGATGACAGTCCAGGAGATCTGCAGACAAATGGTGTCATTTGTTAACTATCTAATTGTTTCCAAAAATAATCAATAAATACTAAGTATAAGTAATTATGGTTATCGTATCGGGCCTTATATATCTCCGACACTTTTATTATAGGCTTTTTTTTGTCACTTTTGCCTTTCCTTTAATTTGATTATCATTTTTTAATTAAGTTTGTTGTTTAAATTTCCTTATCAAATCATCTTAACAATAGCAAATATGATCATTCACGCTATTTACATTCCCGTTGATAAGGTTATTAGATATATTAATCTGGTTCTGTTAAACAAACACTAATTATTAGGTTAATTTTTTGTAATGATAATAATAATGATATTCATCTTCTGAAATTAATTTATCAATATACAATTAACGTCAGTAAATCAAGCATTTAATAAATTATCTTCCTTTTTTAAACAGAATTATTTTCGACTATCGTTAATAGACGAAGATCTAAAAGAGTTAAGGTAATTATAACATGAAAAAGAGAGAACAAAAACGTATGAAATAAGAACCCAATGAAAAATAAAGACATTAAGAAAATACTATAAATGACCTACCGTCACTTTCACTGATATTCCAACCAATACCTGTCAATCTTTTGAACAAAATTTTTATTAATGCATAATTTCTAAACAATATCGTGCTTTCTCTTTCTATCTCTCTCTGTTTATTTCTCTTTCTTTCCGTATTTTCCTTCCTCCCTTGTTCTTTATCGAACTCTTTCTTAATTCCTATCTTTTCTCTGACTGTTTCACCCTCTTTTCCCCTTCTATCTCTCTCTCTTTCTCTTTCTCCTTTTCTCTCTCTCTCTCTCTCTCTCTCTCTCTCTCTATATATATATATATATATATATATATATATATATATATATATATATATATATATATATATATATATATATATATATATATATATATTTATCTCTTTCTTTCTTTCTCTCTCTCTCTCTCCCCTTCTCCCCCATTTGTCTCTCTCTGTCTTCTCCTCCCTCTCTCTGTTCGCCTGTCTGTTTCTTCCTTCCATAATCTTAAGGTCTGCAAGTACAATCATTGAGGTTATTTGCATTCTCGCTAATAAGGATATCAAACGTAATCAATCTTCTTATGCTAAACAAGTATTGATTATTATGAGGCATGCACTTGCATTCTTATATAGATTTGGGCATTTTAGCATGGAATTGTCACTAAACTCTCATTATGATGATATAACGAGATCTATCGAAGGAAGGCGAAAATCGCCTATATATCTCCAACTCTTTTATTAGAGACTTTTTGTCACTTTTATCTGAACAAGTATTAGTTATTATGGTTATCCAAGCATTCGAAAATAACATTATCTGCAATTCCCTTTTACGTATATGCTTCGTCGGCAGGAGATCAGCAGTAAAATGTCTATACATCCATATATTTTCTCAACCTGAAATCAAGTTTATGTCATATGTATGTATTCTACTTAATTTAAGAATAAATGTTATTAAATGTTTATAAGTAGATCATTACGCAATATATATAAACAAATTACTATATTAAAGAGAATTTATGTAATCATTCATCGCTGTAATCAATCATCTATAAGTTATTTTGAATATTTTTATTGTGCAAAAGATAATTATTATTATTATTATCATTATAATTATTTATTTATTCTATTATTTGCTTTATTTTTTATTTCTTATTTTTTTTCTTTTTTTTTCTTTTTGCTCGCTATTAGATTAATATGATTAATTGTAAAGCAATAACACCAAAGGCCATATGGGGGAAAACTGTAAAAACAGTCAGAGAGAACATGGAATAAAAAAGATAATAATAAATAAATAAAATAAAAGTACACCATCATTTGTATTATCGTAATATCTATGCCGGTTTCTTTTCTCCTATTCTTGTCTCTCGTTTTTTTCTGTTTAATTTTCTATCTTCACAGGAATCTAATTTCCATCCTCCCCCCCCCCCCATTTTTCATTATCGTTCTCTTTCCTCTTCCGGTTAGTCCTAGAGGGAAGGAAAGGAGAAGATTCTCTCATTCTCTGTCCCTCCATTTATTTATCTCTCTCAGTCTCTCTCTCTCCCATTCTCTTTCATTATATTTCTCTCTTTCATTCTCTCTCGTTCTCTTCTTCATCTTCTTATCCTTTCTTCCTCATTCTCTGTTTCAATATCTTTCTCTCTTTCATTCTTTCTCTCTCTCTCTCTCGCTCTTCCCCTTGAAGTAACAACTGATTTCTGTAAACAGTGAAAAGTTGTTTTGTATATATTTCTTTCTTCTCCTCTTCTGTTTTGTTTGTGCAAATATATAATAAGTTGTATTAAACTATTATTAATTCATAGCAATTCTAGCATGAATAGGCTTGTTGTTGTTCGTAACGTTTTTTTTTTCATTTCTGGAGATTCCTACTGGTTGCATAATATTAGTCCAGGAGATCTACATAGAATTGTTGTTTTTATTATTTAATTGTTTCCAAATATAATCAATGCAAGTAATTTAGTGGAAAAAAAAGTCTCGAGGAATTTACAAAATCTCAATGACAGAGTTACAGGATCTTTTTACTATGAATATAAAATGATTGCAAAACTTCTCTTCGCTCCAGAATTCTCTTCTCTTTCTTTAAGTATTTCTCTCATTTTCTCTTATTTCATTACTTTTCTCTTCTCGCTCTTCCCTGAAATAACAACTTATTTTTCTAAACAGTCAAAAGGTGTTTTATTTTCAAATCAGTGAGCGACGAACAGGGAGACACGTGGTAAGGAGAATATTATGTTGATGGTTATAATGACTCCGAGAATGTCCGCTTTCTTCACAAGTCATGATTGTGCCAGTCGTCAGTAATGGAGTATTAATAAATACAGCTTTCATATAAATATATATATATATATATATATATATATATATATATATATATATATATAAAACATTCCAATTTTTCGTGACATTCGATTACAAATGAAGACTTACTTATTTTATCATTTTATTGTACTACTTGAAATGATTAATGAATTTACAGTAACATGTATTTTGCAAAACGAACAATTGATTAACTTATTAGCATAAGCCAATCTTTAATTTCGCTTGCTGATCTGCCGTAGTTTTTTTTTTTATAGCTAAATTATTATCTGGTTAAAATTGAATAAGTAAAAGTGAAGGAATGAAAACTCTCAAGGAATGTTTCAAATAATCTGAATAACCTTTCTGCTCCAAATTGTTGTTAAATAAGCGAAAAACAACCAGCCAATCGGACCAACCAGAACCTCATACAGATTTGAACCCACTCATAATCCGAGGCCTGTGCTGCCTTCCCTGCGTGACTGCCGACCGGAATGACCTTTGACCTCGAGTGGGGACGTTATCTCCGAAGAGAACGCTCGTGAACCGCCAAACACGAGCAAGTGCCAAGGGCACCTGTTAACTTTTCCCGAGGAAAGATTTTTCTGGTCTCGAACCCGGGAACCTCCGACGCTGGAACCAACCTAATGAGAGTTAGACGCTTTGTCGACTGTACCACCGAGATCTAATTAAGGAAAGCGAAAATCGGGCCTTATATATCTCCAAGTCTTTTATTGTAGTCTTTTTGTCACTTTTACCTAAACAAGTCTTATTAGTTATTATGGTTATCCAAGTATTGGAAAATAACATTATCATTATCTGCAATTCCCTTTTACGTATATGCTTCGTCGGCAGGAGATCAGCAGTAAAATTTCAATACATCCATATATTTTCTTAACCTAAAATTAAGTTTGTGTCTGAATTCAAAATAAATATTTTTACATAATTCTATAAGTTATCTATTAATAAAGTATATATATGTAATTCCGCTGAAGAGAATTTAATATTTATTAATCTCTCAAATTAATCATCCATGTTATTTTTAATTTGATTGTGTTAAAGAGTCTCTTTTTTTTCGTTCCTTGTTAGATTAATATGATCAATTATATTACAATTACACCAAAGGACATGTTGGAGAAAACTGTATAGACAAAGTCAGAGAGAACACGGAATTTTAAAATAAATACTGTAAAATACTCATTTTAATTGTTATCATAAACAATATCTCTGCCGGTTTTCTCTCTTCGTTCTTTTCTGTGTCAACGTTGATTTTTTCCCTTTTTTCCCCATCTTCTGACTGTTTTACCTCCATTATCTCATTATCTTTCTCTTTCATTCTCTCTTTCTCTTCCGGTTAGTCTTAGAAGGAGGGAGGGAGAGAGGTAAAATGGGAGAAGATTCTCTCTTTCTCTATCCCTCTCTTTATATATCTATTTTCTTTCAGTCTCTCTCTCTCTCATTCTCTTTCATTCTATCTCTTTCTCTATTCCATTTTCTCTTTCTCGTTCCCTTTCTCTTTCTCGTTCCCTTTCTCTTTCTTTCATCTTTCTCTCTCTTCTTTTCTCTCATTATCTCTATTTCATTATCTCTCTCTCTCTTTCTTTCTTTCCTTTGAACTAACGATTGATTGTGTAAACAGTGAAAAGATGTTTTGTATATATCTTCTTTTCTTTATTTAGAATAACATGCATTAAGCTATCATGAATCCATAGTCCATTCTGACATACATAGAGAGATTTCTTTTCTTTCTTCTTTTTGTAACGTTTATTTGCATATTTGGATATTCTTTCCGGTTGCTTGATGACAGTCCAGGAGATCTGCAGACAAATGAGGCCATTTGTTAACTATCTAATTGTTTCCAAAAATAATCAATAAATACTAAGTATAAGTAATTATGGTTATCGTATCGGGCCTTATATATCCTCGACACTTTTATTATAGGCTTTTTTTTGTCACTTTTGCCTTTCCTTTAATTTGATTATCATTCTTAATTTGCCTGTTGTTTAAATTTCCTTATCAAATCATCTTAACAATAGCAAATATGATCATTCACGCTTTTTTTACATTCCCGTTGATAAGTTATTAGATATATTAACTGTCTCTGTTAAACAAACACTAATTATTAGGTTAATTTTTGTACGATAATAATAATGATATTCATCTTCTGAAATTAATTTATCAATATACAATTAACGTCAGTAAATCAAGCATTTAATAAATTATCTTCCTTTTTTAAACAGAATTATTTTCGACTATCGTTAATAGACGAAGATCTAAAAGAGTTAAGGTAATTATAACATGAAAAAGAGAGAACAAAAACGTATGAAATAAGAACCCAAATGAAAATAAAGACATTAAGAAAATACTATAAATGACCTACCGTCACTTTCACTGATATTCCAACCAATACCTGTCAATCTTTTGAACAAAATTTTTATTAATGCATAATTTCTAAACAATATCGTGCTTTCTCTTTCTATCTCTCTCTGTTTATTTCTCTTTCTTTCCGTATTCTTCCTTGTCCTTTATCGAACTCTTTCTTAATTCCTTTCTTTTCTCTGACTGTTTCACCCTCTTTTTCCCTTCTCTCTCTCTCTCAATTTCTACCTCTTTCTCTTTCTCCTTTTCTCTCTCTCTCTCTCTCTCTCTCTCTCTCTCTCTCTCTCTCTCTCTCTCTATATATATATATATATATATATATATATATATATATATATATATATATATATTTCTATCTCTTTCTCTTTCTCCTTTTCTCTCTCTCTCCTTCTCCCCATTTGTCTCTCTCTGTCTTCCTCCCTCTCTGTCTGCCTGTCTGTTTCTTCCTTCCATAATCTTAAGGTCTGCAAGTACAATCATTGTAAGCTATTTGCATTCTCAAGCAATAAGGATATCAAACGTAATCAATCTTCTTATGCTAAACAAGTATTGATTATTATGAGGCATGCACTTGCATTCTTATATAGATTTGGGCATTTTTAGGCATGGAATTGTCACTAAACTCTCATTATGATGATATAACGAGATCTAATGAAGGAAGGCGAAAATCGCTCTTTATATATCTCCAACTCTTTTATTAGAGACTTTTGTCACTTTATCTGAACAAGTATTAGTTATTATGGTTATCCAAGCATTCGAAAATAACATTATCTGCAATTCCCTTTTACGTATATGCTTCGTCGGCAGGAGATCAGCAGTAAAATTTCTATACATCCATATATTTTCTCAACCTGAAATCAAGTTTATGTCATATGTATGTATTCTACTTAATTTAAGAATAAATGTTATTAAATGTTTATAAGTAGACTAATAATGCAATATATATAAACAAATTACTATATTAAAGAGAATTTATGTAATCATTCATCGCTGTAATCAATCATCTATAAGTTATTTGAATATTTTGTTGTGCAAAAGATAATAATTATTATTATTATCATTATAATTATTTATTTATTCTATTATTTGCTTTATTTTTTATTTCTTATTTTTTTTCTTTTTTTTTTTTTTTTTTTGCTCGCTATTAGATTAATATGATTAATTGTAAAGCAATAACACCAAAGGCCATATGGGGGAAAACTGTAAAAACAGTCAGAGAGAACATGGAATAAAAAAGATAATAATAAATAAATAAAATAAAAGTACACCATCATTTGTATTATCGTAATATCTATGCCGGTTTCTTTTCTCCTATTCTTGTCTCTCGTTTTTTTCTGTTTAATTTTCTATCTTCACAGGAATCTAATTTCCATCCTCCCCCCCCCCCCATTTTTCTCTTTCATTATCGTTCTCTTTCCTTCTCTTCCGGTTAGTCCTAGAGGGAAGGAGGGAGAGAGGCAGAAAGGGAGAAGATTCTCTCATTCTCTGTCCCTCCATTTATTTATCTCTCTCAGTCTCTCTCTCTCTCTTCCCATTCTTTCATTATATTTCTCTCTTTCATTCTCTCTCTCGTTCTCTTTCTCTCTTTCATCTTCTCTCTCTTATCCTTTCTCTCATTCTCTCTGTTTCAATATCTTCTTTCATTCCCTTCTTTCTCTCTCTCGCTCTTCCCCTTGAAGTAACAACTGATTTCTGTAAACAGTGAAAAGTTGTTTTGTATATATTTCTTTCTTCTTCCTCTTCTGTTTTGCTTGTGCAAATATATAATAAGTTGTATTAAACTATTATTAATTCATAGCAATTCTAGCATGAATATTTTGTTGTTGTTCGTAACGTTTTTTTTTTCATTTCTGGAGATTCCTACTGGTTGCATAATATTAGTCCAGGAGATCTACATAGAATTGTTGTTTTTATTATTTAATTGTTTCCAAATATAATCAATGCAAGTAATTTAGTGGAAAAAAAGTCTCGAGGAATTTACAAAATCTCAATGACAGAGTTACAGGATCTTTTTTTACTATGAATATAAATGATTGCAAAACTTCTTCGCCCAGAATTCTCTTTCTTTAAGTATTTCTCTCATTTTCTCTATTTCATTATTTCTTCTCTCTTTTCGCTCTTCCCTTGAAATAACAACTTATTTTTCTAAACAGTCAAAAGGTGTTTTATTTTCAAATCAGTGAGCGACGAACAGGGAGACACGTGGTGGCGGAGAATATTATGTTGATGGTTATAATGACTCCGAGAATGTCCGCTTTCTTCACAAGTCATGATTGTGCCAGTCGTCAGTAATGGAGTATTAATAAATACAGCTTTCATATATATATATATATATATATATATATATATATAAAACATTCCAATTTTTCGTGACATTCGATTACAAATGAAGACTTACTTATTTTATCATTTTATTGTACTACTTGAAATGATTAATGAATTTACAGTAACATGTATTTTGCAAAAACGAATAATTGATTAACTTATTAGCATAAGCCAATCTTTAATTTCGCTTGCTGATCTGCCGTACTTTTTTTTTGACCTTTCTGCTCCAAATTGTTGTTAAATAAGCGAAAAACAACCAGCCAATCGGACCAACCAGAACCTCATACAGATTTGAACCCACTCATAATCCGAGGCCTGTGCTGCCTTCCCTGCGTGACTGCCGACCGGAATGACCTTTGACCTCGAGTGGGGGACGTTATCTCCGAAGAGAACGCTCGTGAACCGCCAAACACGAGCAAGTGCCAAGGGCACCTGTTAACTTTTCCCGAGGAAAGATTTTTCTGGTCTCGAACCCGGGAACCTCCGACGCTGGAACCAACCTAATGAGAGTTAGACGCTTTGTCGACTGTACCACCGAGATCTAATTAAGGAAAGCGAAAATCGGGCCTTATATATCTCCAAGTCTTTTATTGTAGTCTTTTTGTCACTTTTACCTAAACAAGTCTTATTAGTTATTATGGTTATCCAAGTATTGGAAAATAACATTATCATTATCTGCAATTCCTTTACGATATATGCTTCGTCGGCAGGAGATCAGCAGTAAAATTTCTATACATCCATATATTTTCTTAACCTAAAATTAAGTTTGTGTCTGAATTCAAAATAAATATTTTTACATAATTCTATAAGTTATCTATTAATAAAGTATATATATGTAATTCCGCTGAAGAGAATTTAGATTATTTATTAATCTCTCAAATTAATCATCCATGTTATTTTTAATTTGATTGTGTTAAAGAGTCTCTTTTTTTTCGTTCCTTGTTAGATTAATATGATCAATTATATTACAATTACACCAAAGGACATGTTGAGAAAAACTGTATAGACAAAGTCAGAGAGAACACGGAATTTTAAAATAAATACTGTAAAATACTCATTTTAATTGTTATCATAAACAATATCTCTGCCGGTTTTCTCTCTTCGTTATTTTCTGTGTCTACGCTGGATTTTTTTCTTCCCTTTTTTCCCATCTTCTGACTGTTTTACCTCCATTATCTCATTATCTTTCTCTTTCATTCTCTCTCTCTCTTCCGGTTAGTCTTAGAAGGAGGGAGGGAGAGGTAGAAAGGGAGAAGATTCTCTCTTTCTCTATCCCTCTCTTTATATATCTATTTTCTCTCAGTCTCTCTTTCTCTCATTCTCTTTCATTCTGTCTCTTTCTGTATTTCATTCTCTCTTTCTCGTTCCCTTTCTCTTTCTCGTTCCCTTTCTCTTTCTTTCATCTTTTCTCTCTCTTCTTTTCTCTCATTCTCTCTATTCCATTATCTCTCTCTCTCTCTCTCTTTCTTTCTTTCCTTTGAACTAACGATTGATTGTGTAAACAGTGAAAGGGGGTTTTGTATATATCTTCTTTTCTTTCTTTAGAATAACATGCATTAAGCTACCATGAACTATTAGTCCATTCTGACATACAGAGATTTCTTTTTCTTTCTTTCTTTTTTGTAACGTTTATTTGCATATTTGGATATTCTTTCCGGTTGCTTGATGACAGTCCAGGAGATCTGCAGACAAATGGTGTCATTTGTTAACTATCTAATTGTCTAAAAATAATCAATAAATACTAAGTATAAGTAATTATGGTTATCGTATCGGGCCTTATATATCTCCGACACTTTTATTATAGGCTTTTTTTGTCACTTTTGCCTTTCCTTTAATTTGATTGGAGTCATTCTTAATTTGCCTGTTGTTTAAATTTCCTTATCAAATCATCTTAACAATAGCAAATATGATCATTCACGCTATTTACATTCCCGTTGATAAGGTTATTAGATATATTAATCTGGTTCTGTTAAACAAACACTAATTATTAGGTTAATTTTTTGTAATGATAATAATAATGATATTCATCTTCTGAAATTAATTTATCAATATACAATTAACGTCAGTAAATCAAGCATTTAATAAATTATCTTCCTTTTTTAAACAGAATTATTTTCGACTATCGTTAATAGACGAAGATCTAAAAGAGTTAAGGTACTATAACATGAAAAAGAGAGAACAAAAACGTATGAAATAAGAACCCAAATGAAAATAAAGACATTAAGAAAATACTATAAATGACCTACCGTCACTTTCACTGATATTCCAACCAATACCTGTCAATCTTTTGAACAAAATTTTTATTAATGCATAATTTCTAAACAATATCGTGCTTTCTCTTTCTATCTCTCTCTGTTTATTTCTCTTTCTTTCCGTATTCTTCCTTGTCCTTTATCGAACTCTTTCTTAATTCCTTTCTTTTCTCTGACTGTTTCACCCTCTTTTTCCCTTCTCTCTCTCTCTCAATTTCTACCTCTTTCTCTTTCTCCTTTTCTCTCTCTCTCTCTCTCTCTCTCTCTCTCTCTCTCTCTCTCTCTCTATATATATATATATATATATATATATATATATATATATTTATCTCTTTCTCTCTCTTTCTCTCTTTCTCTCTCTCCCTTCTCCCCATTTGTCTCTCTGTCTTCTCCTCCTCTCTGTTCGCCTGTCTGTTTCTTCCTTCCATAATCTTAAGGTCTGCAAGTACAATCATTGAGGTTATTTGCATTCTCGCTAATAAGGATATCAAACGTAATCAATCTTCTTATGCTAAACAAGTATTGATTATTATGAGGCATGCACTTGCATTCTTATATAGATTTGGGCATTTTTAGGCATGGAATTGTCACTAAACTCTCATTATGATGATATAACGAGATCTAATGAAGGAAGGCGAAAATCGCTCTTTATATATCTCCAACTCTTTTATTAGAGACTTTTTGTCACTTTTATCTGAACAAGTATTAGTTATTATGGTTATCCAAGCATTCGAAAATAACATTATTCGTAAATTTCTTTACGTATATGCTGTCGGCAGGGGAGACTTCACAGTAAAATTTCTATACATCCATATATTTTCTCAACCTGAAATCAAGTTTATGTCATATGTATGTATTCTACTTAATTTAAGAATAAATGTTATTAAATGTTTATAAGTAGACTAATAATGCAATATATATAAACAAATTACTATATTAAAGAGAATTTATGTAATCATTCATCGCTGTAATCAATCATCTATAAGTTATTTTGAATATTTTTATTGTGCAAAAGATAATTATTATTATTATTATTATAATTATTTATTTATTCTATTATTTGCTTTATTTTTTTATTTCTATTTTTTTCTTTTTTTTTTCTTTTGCTCGCTATTAGATTAATATGATTAATCAAAGCAATAACACCAAAGGCCATATGGGGGAAAACTGTAAAAACAGTCAGAGAGAACATGGAATAAAAAAGATAATAATAAATAAATAAAATAAAAGTACACCATCATTTGTATTATCGTAATATCTATGCCGGTTTCTTTTCTCCTATTCTTGTCTCTCGTTTTTTTCTGTTTAATTTTCTATCTTCACAGGAATCTAATTTCCATCCTCCCCCCCCCCCCCCATTTTTCTCTTTCATTATCGTTCTCTTTCCTTCTCTTCCGGTTAGTCCTAGAGGGAAGGAGGGAGAGAGGCAGAAAGGGAGAAGATTCTCTCATTCTCTGTCCCTCCATTTATTTATCTCTCTCAGTCTCTCTCTCTCCCATTCTCTTTCATTATATTTCTTCATTCTCTCTCTCTCGTTCTCTTTCTCTCTTTCATCTTCTCTCTCTTATCCTTTCTCTCATTCTCTCTGTTTCAATATCTTTCTCTCTTTCATTCTTTCTCTCTCTCTCTCGCTCTTCCCCTTGAAGTAACAACTGATTTCTGTAAACAGTGAAAAGTTGTTTTGTATATATTTCTTCTTCTCCTTCTTCTCTGTTTTGCTTGTGCAAATATATAATAAGTTGTATTAAACTATTATTAATTCATAGCAATTCTAGCATGAATATTTTGTTGTTGTTCGTAACGTTTTTTTTTTCATTTCTGGAGATTCCTACTGGTTGCATAATATTAGTCCAGGAGATCTACATAGAATTGTTGTTTTTATTATTTAATTGTTTCCAAATATAATCAATGCAAGTAATTTAGTGGAAAAAAGTCTCTTGAGGAATTTACAAAATCAATGACAGAGAGTTACAGGATCTTTTTACTATGAATATAAAATGATTGCAAAACTTCTCTCCAGAATTCCCTTCTTTCTTTAAGTATTTCTCTTTCATTTTTCTATTTCATTACTTTTCTCTCTTTCTCGCTCTTTCCCTTGAAATAACAACTTATTTTTCTAAACAGTCAAAAGGTGTTTTATTTTCAAATCAGTGAGCGACGAACAGGGAGACACGTGGTGGCGGAGAATATTATGTTGATGGTTATAATGACTCCGAGAATGTCCGCTTTCTTCACAAGTCATGATTGTGCCAGTCGTCAGTAATGGAGTATTAATAAATACAGCTTTCATATAAATATATATATATATATATATATATATAAAACATTCCAATTTTTCGTGACATTCGATTACAAATGAAGACTTACTTATTTTACTCTTATTGTACTACTTGAAATGATTAATGAATTTACAGTAACATGTATTTTGCAAAACGAACAATTGATTAATCCCATTAGCATAAGCCAATCTTTAATTTCGCTTGCTGATCTGCCGTAGT
This sequence comes from Penaeus japonicus, assembly GCA_017312705.2. Lineage (NCBI taxonomy): Eukaryota > Metazoa > Arthropoda > Malacostraca > Decapoda > Penaeidae > Penaeus > Penaeus japonicus. The sequence goes on along the minus strand of BOPN01001139.1, from coordinate 142,825 downwards.
TTTTTTTTTTTATAGCTAAATTATTATCTGGTTAAAATTGAATAAGTAAAAGTGAAGGAATGAAAACTCTCAAGGAATGTTTCAAATAATCTGAATAACCTTTCTGCTCCAAATTGTTGTTAAATAAGCGAAAAACAACCAGCCAATCGGACCAACCAGAACCTCATACAGATTTGGAACCCACCTATAATCCGGAGGCCTGTGCTGCCTTCCCTGCGTGACTGCCGACCGGAATGACCTTTGACCTCGAGAGGGGGACGTTATCTCCGAAGAGAACGCTCGTGAACCGCCAAACACGAGCAAGTGCCAAGGGCACCTGTTAACTTTTCCCGAGGAAAGATTTTTCTGGTCTCGAACCCGGGAACCTCCGACGCTGGAACCAACCTAATGAGAGTTAGACGCTTTGTCGACTGTACCACCGAGATCTAATTAAGGAAAGCGAAAATCGGGCCTTATATATCTCCAAGTCTTTTATTGTAGTCTTTTTGTCACTTTTACCTAAACAAGTCTTATTAGTTATTATGGTTATCCAAGTATTGGAAAATAACATTATCATTATCTGCAATTCCCTTTTACGTATATGCTTCGTCGGCAGGAGATCAGCAGTAAAATTTCTATACATCCATATATTTTCTTAACCTAAAATTAAGTTTGTGTCTGAATTCAAAATAAATATTTTTACATAATTCTATAAGTTATCTATTAATAAAGTATATATATATGTAATTCCGCTGAAGAGAATTTAGATTATTTATTAATCTCTCAAATTAATCATCCATGTTATTTTTAATTTGATTGTGTTAAAGAGTCTCTTTTTTTTCGTTCCTTGTTAGATTAATATGATCAATTATATTACAATTACACCAAAGGACATGTTGGAGAAAACTGTATAGACAAAGTCAGAGAGAACACGGAATTTTAAAATAAATACTGTAAAATACTCATTTTAATTGTTATCATAAACAATATCTCTGCCGGTTTTCTCTCTTCGTTCTTTTCTGTGTCAACGCTGGATTTTTTTCCCCTTTTTTCCCATCTTCTGACTGTTTTACCTCCATTATCTCATTATCTTTCTCTTTCATTCTCTCTTTCTCTTCCGGTTAGTCTTAGAAGGAGGGAGGGAGGGAGGTAGAATGGGAGAAGATTCTCTCTTTCTCTATCCCTCTCTTTATATATCTATTTTCTCTGTCTCTCTCTCTCTCTCATTCTCTTTCATTCTGTCTCTTTCTCTATTCCATTTTCTCTTCGTTCCCCCTTTCTTCTCGTTCCCTTTTCTTCATCTTTTCTCTCTCTTCTTTTCTCTCATTCTCTCTATTCCATTATCTCTCTCTCTCTCTCTCTTTCTTTCTTTCCTTTGAACTAACGATTGATTGTGTAAACAGTGAAAGGGGGTTTTGTATATATCTTCTTTTCTTTCTTTAGAATAACATGCATTAAGCTACCATGAATCCATAGTCCATTCTGACATACATAGAGAGATTTCTTTTTTTTTTTTTTTTGTAACGTTTATTTGCATATTTGGATATTCTTTCAGGTTACTTGATGACAGTCCAGGAGATCTGCAGACAAATGGTGTCATTTGTTAACTATCTAATTGTTTCCAAAAATAATCAATAAATACTAAGTATAAGTAATTATGGTTATCGTATCGGGCCTTATATATCTCCGACACTTTTATTATAGGCTTTTTTTGTCACTTTTGCCTTTCCTTTAATTTGATTATCATTCTTAATTTGCCTGTTGTTTAAATTTCCTTATCAAATCATCTTAACAATAGCAAATATGATCATTCACGCTATTTACATTCCCGTTGATAAGGTTATTAGATATATTAATCTGGTTCTGTTAAACAAACACTAATTATTAGGTTAATTTTTTGTAATGATAATAATAATGATATTCATCTTCTGAAATTAATTTATCAATATACAATTAACGTCAGTAAATCAAGCATTTAATAAATTATCTTCCTTTTTTAAACAGAATTATTTTCGACTATCGTTAATAGACGAAGATCTAAAAGAGTTAAGGTAATTATAATATGAAAGAGAGAACAAAAACGTATGAAATAAGAACCCAAATGAAAATAAAGACATTAAGAAAATACTATAAATGACCTACCGTCACTTTCACTGATATTCCAACCAATACCTGTCAATCTTTTGAACAAAATTTTTATTAATGCATAATTTCTAAACAATATCGTGCTTTCTCTTTCTATCTCTCTCTGTTTATTTCTCTTTCTTTCCGTATTCTTCCTTGTCCTTTATCGAACTCTTTCTTAATTCCTTTCTTTTCTCTGACTGTTTCACCCTCTTTTTCCCTTCTCTCTCTCTCTCTCAATTTCTACCTCTTCTCTTTCCCTTTCTCTCTCTCTCTCTTTATATATATATATATATATATATATACATATATATATATATATATATATATATATATATATATATATTTCTATCTCTTCTCTTCTCCTTTTCTCTCTCTTCTCCCCATTTGTCTCTCTCGTCTTCCTCCCTCTCTGCTCCGCCTGTCTGTTTCTTCCTTCCATAATCTTAAGGTCTGCAAGTACAATCATTGAGGTTATTTGCATTCTCGCTAATAAGGATATCAAACGTAATCAATCTTCTTATGCTAAACAAGTATTGATTATTATGAGGCATGCACTTGCATTCTTATATAGATTTGGGCATTTTTAGGCATGGAATTGTCACTAAACTCTCATTATGATGATATAACGAGATCTAATGAAGGAAGGCGAAAATCGCTCTTTATATATCTCCAACTCTTTTATTAGAGACTTTTTGTCACTTTTATCTGAACAAGTATTAGTTATTATGGTTATCCAAGCATTCGAAAATAACATTATCTGCAATTCCCTTTTACGTATATGCTTCGTCGGCAGGAAATCAGCAGTAAAATTTCTATACATCCATATATTTTCTCAACCTGAAATCAAGTTTATGTCATATGTATGTATTCTACTTAATTTAAGAATAAATGTTATTAAATGTTTATAAGTAGACTAATAATGCAATATATATAAACAAATTACTATATTAAAGAGAATTTATGTAATCATTCATCGCTGTAATCAATCATCTATAAGTTATTTTGAATATTTTTATTGTGCAAAAGATAATTATTATTATTATTATCATTATAATTATTTATTTATTCTATTATTTGCTTTATTTTTTATTTCTTATTTTTTTTCTTTTTTTTTTCTTTTTGCTCGCTATTAGATTAATATGATTAATTGTAAAGCAATAACACCAAAGGCCATATGGGGGAAAACTGTAAAAACAGTCAGAGAGAACATGGAATAAAAAAGATAATAATAAATAAATAAAATAAAAGTACACCATCATTTGTATTATCGTAATATCTATGCCGGTTTCTTTTCTCCTATTCTTGTCTCTCGTTTTTTTCTGTTTAATTTTCTATCTTCACAGGAATCTAATTTCCATCCTCCCCCCCCCCCCCCATTTTTCTCTTTCATTATCGTTCTCTTTCCTTCTCTTCCGGTTAGTCCTAGAGGGAAGGAGGGAGAGAGGCAGAAAGGGAGAAGATTCTCTCATTCTCTGTCCCTCCATTTATTTATCTCTCTCAGTCTCTCTCTCTCTCCCATTCTCTTTCATTATATTTCTCTCTTTCATTCTCTCTCTCGTTCTCTTTCTCTCTTTCATCTTCTCTCTCTTATCCTTTCTCTCATTCTCTCTGTTTCAATATCTTTCTCTCTTTCATTCTTTCTCTCTCTCTCTCGCTCTTCCCCTTGAAGTAACAACTGATTTCTGTAAACAGTGAAAAGTTGTTTTGTATATATTTCTTTCTTCTCCTCTTCTCTGTTTTGCTTGTGCAAATATATAATAAGTTGTATTAAACTATTATTAATTCATAGCAATTCTAGCATGAATATTTTGTTGTTGTTCGTAACGTTTTTTTTTTCATTTCTGGAGATTCCTACTGGTTGCATAATATTAGTCCAGGAGATCTACATAGAATTGTTGTTTTTATTATTTAATTGTTTCCAAATATAATCAATGCAAGTAATTTAGTGGAAAAAAAAGTCTCGAGGAATTTACAAAATCTCAATGACAGAGTTACAGGATCTTTTTACTATGAATATAAAATGATTGCAAAACTTCTCTTCGCTCCAGAATTCCCTTTCTCTTTTCTTTAAGTATTTCTCTCATTTTCTCTATTTCATTACTTTTCTCTCTTTCTCGCTCTTTCCCTTGAAATAACAACTTATTTTTCTAAACAGTCAAAAGGTGTTTTATTTTCAAATCAGTGAGCGACGAACAGGGAGACGTAGTGGCGGAATATTATGTTGATGGTTATAATGACTCCGAGAATGTCACTTTCTTCACAAGTCATGATTGTGCCAGTCGTCAGTAATGGAGTATTAATAAATACAGCTTTCATATAAATATATATATATATATATATATATATATATATATAAAACATTCCAATTTTTCGTGACATTCGATTACAAATGAAGACTTACTTATTTTATCATTTTATTGTACTACTTGAAATGATTAATGAATTTACAGTAACATGTATTTTGCAAAACGAACAATTGATTAACTTATTAGCATAAGCCAATCTTTAATTTCGCTTGCTGATCTGCCGTAGTTTTTTTTTTTTTTTTTTTAGCTAAATTATTATCTGGTTAAAATTGAATAAGTAAAAGTGAAGGAATGAAAACTCTCAAGGAATGTTTCAAATAATCTGAATAACCTTTCTGCTCCAAATTGTTGTTAAATAAGCGAAAAACAACCAGCCAACCAACCAACCAGAACCTCATACAGATTTGAACCCACTCATAATCCGAGGCCTGTGCTGCCTTCCCTGCGTGACTGCCGACCGGAATGACCTTTGACCTCGAGTGGGGGACGTTATCTCCGAAGAGAACGCTCGTGAACCGCCAAACACGAGCAAGTGCCAAGGGCACCTGTTAACTTTTCCCGAGGAAAGATTTTTCTGGTCTCGAACCCGGGAACCTCCGACGCTGGAACCAACCTAATGAGAGTTAGACGCTTTGTCGACTGTACCACCGAGATCTAATTAAGGAAAGCGAAAATCGGGCCTTATATATCTCCAAGTCTTTTATTGTAGTCTTTTTGTCACTTTTACCTAAACAAGTCTTATTAGTTATTATGGTTATCCAAGTATTGGAAAATAACATTATCATTATCTGCAATTCCCTTTTACGTATATGCTTCGTCGGCAGGAGATCAGCAGTAAAATTTCTATACATCCATATATTTTTTTAAACTAAAATTAAGTTTACGTCTGAATTCAAAATTAATATTTTTACATAATTCTATAAGTTATCTATTAATAAAGTATATATATGTAATTCCGCTGAAGAAAATTTAGATGAATTATTAATCTCTCAAATTAATCATCCATGTTATTTATAATATGATTGTGTTAAAGAGAATCTTTTTTTTTCGTTCCTTGTTAGATTAATATGATCAATTATATTACAATTACACCAAATGACATGTTGGAGAAAACTGTATAAACAAAGTCAGAGAGAACACGGAATTTTAAAATAAATACTGTAAAATACTCATTTTAATTGCCTCCGTAAACAATATCTCTGCCGGTTTTCTCTCTTCGTTCTTTTCTGTGTCTACGCTGGATTTTTTTCCCTTTTTTTTTCCCCATCTTCTGACTGTTTTACCTCCATTATCTCATTATCTTTCTCTTTCATTCTCTCTTTCTCTTCCGGTTAGTCTTAGAAGGAGGGAGGGAGGGAGGTAAGAATGGGAGGAAGATTCTCTCTTTCTCTATCCCTCTCTTTATATATCTATTTTCTCTGTCTCTCTCTCTCTCTCATTCTCTTTCATTCTGTCTCTTTCTCTATTCCATTTTCTCTTTCTCGTTCCCTTTCTCTTTCTCGTTCCCTTTCTCTTTCTTTCATCTTTTCTCTCTCTTCTTTTCTCTCATTCTCTCTATTCCATTATCTCTCTCTCTCTCTCTTTCTTTCTTTCCTTTGAACTAACGATTGATTGTGTAAACAGTGAAAGGGGGTTTTGTATATATCTTCTTTTCTTTCTTTAGAATAACATGCATTAAGCTACCATGAATCCATAGTCCATTCTGACATACATAGAGAGATTTCTTTTTTCTTTCTTTCTTTTTTGTAACGTTTATTTGCATATTTGGATATTCTTTCCGGTTGCTTGATGACAGTCCAGGAGATCTGCAGACAAATGGTGTCATTTGTTAACTATCTAATTGTTTCCAAAAATAATCAATAAATACTAGTACTTATAAGTAATTATGGTTATCGTATCGGGCCTTATATATCTCCGACACTTTTATTATAGGCTTTTTTTGTCACTTTTGCCTTTCCTTTAATTTGATTATCATTCTTAATTTGCCTGTTGTTTAAATTTCCTTATCAAATCATCTTAACAATAGCAAATATGATCATTCACATATTTACATTCCCGTTGATAAGGTTATTAGATATATTAATCTGGTTCTGTTAAACAAACACTAATTATTAGGTTAATTTTTTGTAATGATAATAATAATGATATTCATCTTCTGAAATTAATTTATCAATATACAATTAACGTCAGTAAATCAAGCATTTAATAAATTATCTTCCTTTTTTAAACAGAATTATTTTCGACTATCGTTAATAGACGAAGATCTAAAAGAGTTAAGGTAATTATAACATGAAAAAGAGAGAACAAAAACGTATGAAATAAGAACCCAAATGAAAATAAAGACATTAAGAAAATACTATAAATGACCTACCGTCACTTTCACTGATATTCCAACCAATACCTGTCAATCTTTTGAACAAAATTTTTATTAATGCATAATTTCTAAACAATATCGTGCTTTCTCTTTCTATCTCTCTCTGTTTATTTCTCTTTCTTTCCGTATTCTTCCTTGTCCTTTATCGAACTCTTTCTTAATTCCTTTCTTTTCTCTGACTGTTTCACCCTCTTTTTCCCTTCTCTCTCTCTCTCAATTTCTACCTCTTTCTCTTTCTCCTTTTCTCTCTCTCTCTCTCTCTCTCTCTCTCTCTATATATATATATATATATATATATATATATATATATATATATACATATATATATATATATATATATATATATATATATATATTTCTATCTCTTTCTCTTTCTCCTTTTCTCTCTCTCTCCTTCTCCCCATTTGTCTCTCTCTGTCTTCCTCCCTCTCTGTCTGCCTGTCTGTTTCTTCCTTCCATAATCTTAAGGTCTGCAAGTACAATCATTGAGGTTATTTGCATTCTCGCTAATAAGGATATCAAACGTAATCAATCTTCTTATGCTAAGTAAGTATTGATTATTATGAGGTATCACTTGCATTCTTATATAGATTTGGGCATTTTTAGGCATGGAATTGTCACTAAACTCTCATTATGATGATATAACGAGATCTAATGAAGGAAGACGAAAATCTGCTCTTCTATATATCTCAACTCTTTTATTAGAGACTTTTTGTCACTTTTATCTGAATAAATATTAGTTATTATGGTTATCCAAGCATTCGAAAATAACATTATCTGCAATTCCCTTTTACGTATATGCTTCGTCGGCAGGAAATCAGCAGTAAAATTTCTATACATCCATATATTTTCTCAACCTGAAATCAAGTTTATGTCATATGTATGTATTCTACTTAATTTAAGAATAAATGTTATTAAATGTTTATAAGTAGACTAATAATGCAATATATATAAACAAATTACTATATTAAAGAGAATTTATGTAATCATTCATCGCTGTAATCAATCATCTATAAGTTATTTTGAATATTTTTATTGTGCAAAAGATAATTATTATTATTATTATCATTATAATTATTTATTTATTCTATTATTTGCTTTATTTTTTATTTCTTATTTTTTTTTTTTTTTTTTTTTTTTTTTTTTTGCTCGCTATTAGATTAATATGATTAATTGTAAAGCAATAACACCAAAGGCCATATGGGGGAAAACTGTAAAAACAGTCAGAGAGAACATGGAATAAAAAAGATAATAATAAATAAATAAAATAAAAGTACACCATCATTTGTATTATCGTAATATCTATAGTTTCTTTTCTCCTATTCTTGTCTCTCGTTTTTTTCTGTTTAATTTTCTATCTTCACAGGAATCTAATTTCCATCCTCCCCCCCCCCCCATTTTTCTCTTTCATTATCGTTCTCTTTCCTTCTCTTCCGGTTAGTCCTAGAGGGAAGGAGGGAGAGAGGCAGAAAGGGAGAAGATTCTCTCATTCTCTGTCCTCCATTTTATTTATCTCTCTCAGTCTCTCTCTCTCTCCCATTCTCTTTCATTATATTTCTCTCTTTCATTCTCTCTCTCGTTCTCTTTCTCTCTTTCATCTTCTCTCTCTTATCCTTTCTCTCATTCTCTCTGTTTCAATATCTTTCTCTCTTTCATTCTTTCTCTCTCTCTCTCGCTCTTCCCCTTGAAGTAACAACTGATTTCTGTAAACAGTGAAAAGTTGTTTTGTATATATTTCTTTCTTCTCCTCTTCTCTGTTTTGTATTGCAAATATATAATAAGTTGTATTAAACTATTATTAATTCATAGCAATTCTAGCATGAATATTTTGTTGTTGTTCGTAACGTTTTTTTTTTCATTTCTGGAGATTCCTACTGGTTGCATAATATTAGTCCAGGAGATCTACATAGAATTGTTGTTTTTATTATTTAATTGTTTCCAAATATAATCAATGCAAGTAAAAAAAAAAAAAAAAAAGTCTCGAGGAATTTACAAAATCTCAATGACAGAGTTACAGGATCTTTTTACTATGAATATAAAATGATTGCAAAACTTCTCTTTGCTCCAGAATTCCCTTTCTCTTTTCTTTTAAGTATTTCTCTCATTTTCTCTATTTCATTACTTTTCTCTCTTTCTCGCTCTTTCCCTTGAAATAACAACTTATTTTTCTAAACAGTCAAAAGGTGTTTTATTTTCAAATCAGTGAGCGACGAACAGGGAGACACGTGGTGGCGGAGAATATTATGTTGATGGTTATAATGACTCCGAGAATGTCCGCTTTCTTCACAAGTCATGATTGTGCCAGTCGTCAGTAATGGAGTATTAATAAATACAGCTTTCATATAAATATATATATATATATATATATATATATATATAAAACATTCCAATTTTTCGTGACATTCGATTACAAATGAAGACTTACTTATTTTATCATTTTATTGTACTACTTGAAATGATTAATGAATTTACAGTAACATGTATTTTGCAAAACGAACAATTGATTAACTTATTAGCATAAGCCAATCTTTAATTTCGCTTGCTGATCTGCCGTAGTTTTTTTTTTTTTTTTATAGCTAAATTATTATCTGGTTAAAATTGAATAAGTAAAAGTGAAGGAATGAAAACTCTCAAGGAATGTTTCAAATAATCTGAATAACCTTTCTGCTCCAAATTGTTGTTAAATAAGCGAAAAACAACCAGCCAATCGGACCAACCAGAACCTCATACAGATTTGAACCCACTCATAATCCGAGGCCTGTGCTGCCTTCCCTGCGTGACTGCCGACCGGAATGATAGCTGACCTCAGGAGGTGAGGGGACGATTATCTCGAAGAGAACGCTCGAACCGCCCAAACACGAGCAAGTGCCAAGGGCACCTGTTAACTTTTTCGAGGAAAATTTTCTGGTCTCGAACCCGGGGGCTTCCGACGCTGGAACCAACCTAATGAGAGTTAGACGCTTTGTCGACTGTACCACCGAGATCTAATTAAGGAAAGCGAAAATCGGGCCTTATATATCTCAAGATACTTTTATTGTAGTCTTTTTGTCACTTTTACCTAAACAAGTCTTATTAGTTATTATGGTTATCCAAGTATTGGAAAATAACATTATCATTATCTGCAATTCCCTTTTACGTATATGCTTCGTCGGCAGGAGATCAGCAGTAAAATTTCTATACATCCATATATTTTCTTAACCTAAAATTAAGTTTGTGTCTGAATTCAAAATAAATATTTTTACATAATTCTATAAGTTATCTATTAATAAAGTATATATATGTAATTCCGCTGAAGAGAATTTAGATTATTTATTAATCTCTCAAATTAATCATCCATGTTATTTTTAATTTGATTGACATTTAAAGAGTCTCTTTTTTTTTTCGTTCCTTGTTAGATTAATATGATCAATTATATTACAATTACACCAAAGGACATGTTGGAGAAAACTGTATAGACAAAGTCAGAGAGAACACGGAATTTTAAAATAAATACTGTAAAATACTCATTTTAATTGTTATCATAAACAATATCTCTGCCGGTTTTCTCTCTTCGTTCTTTTCTGTGTCAACGCTGGATTTTTTCCCCTTTTTTCCCATCTTCTGACTGTTTTACCTCCATTATCTCATTATCTTTCTCTTTCATTCTCTCTTTCTCTTCCGGTTAGTCTTAGAAGGAGGGAGGGAGGGAGGTAGAATGGGAGAAGATTCTCTCTTTCTCTATCCCTCTCTTTATATATCTATTTTCTCTGTCTCTCTCTCTCTCTCATTCTCTTTCATTCTGTCTCTTTCTCTATTCCATTTTCTCTTTCTCGTTCCCTTTCTCTTTCTCGTTCCCTTTCTCTTTCTTTCATCTTTTCTCTCTCTTCTTTCTCTCATTTCTCTCATTCCATTATCTCTCTCTCTCTCTCTTTCTTTCTTTCCTTTGAACTAACGATTGATTGTGTAAACAGTGAAAGAGGTTTTTGTATATATCTTCTTTTCTTTCTTTAGAATAACATGCATTAAGCTACCATGAATCCATAGTCCATTCTGACATACATAGAGAGATTTCTTTTTTCTTTCTTTCTTTTTTGTAACGTTTATTTGCATATTTGGATATTCTTTCCGGTTGCTTGATGACAGTCCGGAGATCTGCAGACAAATGGTGTCATTTGTTAACTATCTAATTGTTTCCAAAAATAATCAATAAATACTAAGTATAAGTAATTATGGTTATCGTATCGGGCCTTATATATCTCCGACACTTTTATTATAGGCTTTTTTTTGTCACTTTTGCCTTTCCTTTAATTAGATTATCATTCTTAATTTGTCTGTTGTTTAAATTTCCTTATCAAATCATCTTAACAATGGCAAATATGATCATTCACGCTATTTACATTCCCGTTGATAAGGTTATTAAATGTATTAATCTGCTTCTGTTAAACAAACACTAATTATTAGGTTAATTTTTTGTAATGATAATAATAATGATATTCATCTTCTGAAATTAATTTATCAATATACAATTAACGTCAGTAAATCAAGCATTTAATAAATTATCTTCCTTTTTTTAAACAGAATTATTTTCGACTATCGTTAATAGACGAAGATTTAAAAGAGTTAAGGTAATTATAACATGAAAAAGAGAGAACAAAAACGTATGAAATAAGAACCCAAATGAAAATAAAGACATTAAGAAAATACTATAAATAGTATACGTCTTTCCACTGATATTCCAACCAATACCTGTCAATCTTTTGAACAAAATTTTTATTAATGCATAATGTCTAAACAATATCGTGCTTTCTCTCTCTCTCTCTCTCTCTGTCTATTTCTCTTTCTTTCCGTCTTCTTCCCTGTCCTTTATCGAACTCTTTCTTAAGCCCAGTCTTATGTCTGACTGTTTCACCCTCTTTTTCCCTTCTCTCTCTCTCTCAATTTCTACCTCTTTCTCTTTCTCCTTTTCTCTCTCTCTCTCTCTCTCTCTCTCTCTCTCTATATATATATATATATATATATATATATTTCTATCTCTTTCTCTTTCTCCTTTTCTCTCTCTCTCCTTCTCCCTATTTCTCTCTCTCTCTCCTTCTCCCCATTTCTCTCTCTCTGTCTTCCTCCCTCTCTGTCTGCCTGTCTGTTTCTTCCTTCCATAATCTTAAGGTCTGCAAGTACAATCATTGAGGTTATTTGCATTCTCGCTAATAAGGATATCAAACGTAATCAATCTTCTTATGCTAAACAAGTATTGATTATTATGAGGCATGCACTTGCATTCTTATATAGATTTGGGCATTTTTAGGCATGGAATTGTCACTAAACTCTCATTATGATGATATAGCAGGATCTAATGAAGGAAGGCGAAAATCGCTCTTTATATATCTCCAACTCTTTTATTAGAGACTTTTTGTCACTTTTATCTGAACAAGTATTAGTTATTATGGTTATCCAAGCATTCGAAAATAACATTATCTGCAATTCCCTTTTACGTATATGCTTCGTCGGCAGGAAATCAGCAGTAAAATTTCTATACATCCATATATTTTCTCAACCTGAAATCAAGTTTATGTCATATGTATGTATTCTACTTAATTTAAGAATAAATGTTATTAAATGTTTATAAGTAGACTAATAATGCAATATATATAAACAAATTACTATATTAAAGAGAATTTATGTAATCATTCATCAACTGTAATCAATCATCTATAAGTTATTTTGAATATTTTTATTGTGCAAAAGATAATTATTATTATTATTATCATTATAATTATTTATTTATTCTATTATTTGCTTTATTTTTTATTTCTTATTTTTTTTTTTTTTTTTTTTTTTTTTCTTTTTGCTCGCTATTAGATTAATATGATTAATTGTAAAGCAATAACACCAAAGACCATATAAGGAAAACTGTAAAAACAGTCAGAGAGAACATGGAATAAAAAAGATAATAATAAATAAATAAAATAAAAGTACACCATCATTTGTATTATCGTAATATCTATGCCGGTTTCTTTTCTCCTATTCTTGTCTCTCGTTTTTTTCTGTTTAATTTTCTATCTTCACAGGAATCTAATTTCCATCCTCCCCCCCCCCCCTCTTTCTCTTTCATTATCGTTCTCTTTCCTTCTCTTCCGGTTAGTCCTAGAGGAAGGAGGAGGCAGAAAGGGAGAAGATTCTCTCATTCTCTGTCCCTCCATTTATTTATCTCTCTCAGTCTCTCTCTCTCTCCCATTCTCTTTCATTATATTTCTCTCTTTCATTCTCTCTCTCGTTCTCTTTCTCTCTTTCATCTTCTCTCTCTTATCCTTTCTCTCATTCTCTCTGTTTTCATATCTTTCTCTCTCTTTCATTCTTTCTCTCTCTCTCTCGCTCTTCCCCTTGAAGTAACAACTGATTTCTGTAAACAGTGAAAAGTTGTTTTGTATATATTTCTTTCTTCTCCTCTTCTCTGTTTTGCTTGTGCAAATATATAATAAGTTGTATTAAACTATTATTAATTCATAGCAATTCTAGCATGAATATTTTGTTGTTGTTCGTAACGTTTTTTTTTTCATTTCTGGAGATTCCTACTGGTTGCATAATATTAGTCCAGGAGATCTACATAGAATTGTTGTTTTTATTATTTAATTGTTTCCAAATATAATCAATGCAAGTAATTTAGTGGAAAAAAAAAGTCTCGAGGAATTTACAAAATCTCAATGACAGAGTTACGAGATCTTTACTATGAATATAAAATGATTGCAAAACTTCTCTTCGCTCCAGAATTCCCTTTCTCTTTTCTGCCGTATTTCTCTCATTTTCTCTATTTCATTACTTTTCTCTCTTTCTCGCTCTTTCGCGAAATAACAACTTATTTTTCTAAACAGTCAAAAGGTGTTTTATTTTCAAATCAGTGAGCGACGAACAGGGAGACACGTGGTGGCGGAGAATATTATGTTGATGGTTATAATGACTCCGAGAATGTCCGCTTTCTTCACAAGTCATGATTGTGCCAGTCGTCAGTAATGGAGTATTAATAAATACAGCTTTCATATAAATATATATATATATATATATATATATAAAACAAACCAATTTTTCGTGACATTCGATTACAAATGAAGACTTACTTATTTTATCATTTTATTGTACTACTTGAAATGATTAATGAATTTACAGTAACATGTATTTTGCAAAACGAACAATTGATTAACTTATTAGCATAAGCCAATCTTTAATTTCGCTTGCTGATCTGCCGTAGTTTTTTTTTTTTATAGCTAAATTATTATCTGGTTAAAATTGAATAAGTAAAAGTGAAGGAATGAAAACTCTCAAGGAATGTTTCAAATAATCTGAATAACCTTTCTGCTCCAAATTGTTGTTAAATAAGCGAAAAACAACCAGCCAATCGGACCAACCAGAACCTCATACAGATTTGAACCCACTCATAATCCGAGGCCTGTGCTGCCTTCCCTGCGTGACTGCCGACCAGGAATGACAACTGACCTCGAGTGGGGGACGTTATCTCCGAAGAGAACGCTCGTGAACCGCCAAACACGAGCAAGTGCCAAGGGCACCTGTTAACTTTTCCCGAGGAAAGATTTTTCTGGTCGCGAACCCGGGAACCTCCGACGCTGGAACCAACCTAATGAGAGTTAGACGCTTTGTCGACTGTACCACCGAGATCTAATTAAGGAAAGCGAAAATCGGGCCTTATATATCTCCAAGTCTTTTATTGTAGTCTTTTTGTCACTTTTACCTAAACAAGTCTTATTAGTTATTATGGTTATCCAAGTATTGAAGAAATAACATTATCATTATCTGCAATTCCCTTTTACGTATATGCTTCGTCGGCAGGAGATCAGCAGTAAAATTTCTATACATCCATATATTTTCTTAACCTAAAATTAAGTTTGTGTCTGAATTCAAAATAAATATTTTTACATAATTCTATAAGTTATCTATTAATAAAGTATATATATATAATTCCGCTGAAGGAAATTTAGATTATTTATTAATCTCTCAAATTAATCATCCATGTTATTTTTAATTTGATTGTGTTAAAGAGTCTCTTTTTTTTCGTTCCTTGTTAGATTAATATGATCAATTATATTACAATTACACCAAAGGACATGTTGGAGAAAACTGTATAGACAAAGTCAGAGAGAACACGGAATTTTAAAATAAATACTGTAAAATACTCATTTTAATTGTTATCATGAAAGCAATATCTCTGCCGGTTTTTCTCTCTTCGTTCTTTTTCTGTCAACGCTGGATTTTTTCCCCTTTTTTCCCATCTTCTGACTGTTTTACCTCCATTATCTCATTATCTTTCTCTTTCATTCTCTCTTTCTCTTCCGGTTAGTCTTAGAAGGAGGGAGGGAGGGAGGTAGAATGGGAGAAGATTCTCTCTTTCTCTATCCCTCTCTTTATATATCTATTTTCTCTGTCTCTCTCTCTCTCTCATTCTCTTCATTTCTGTCTCCTTTCTCTATTCCATTTTCTCTTTCTCGTTCCCTTTCTCTTTCTCGTTCCCTTTCTCTTTCTTTCATCTTTTCTCTCTCTTCTTTTCTCTCATTCTCTCTATTCCATTATCTCTCTCTCTCTCTCTTTCTTTCTTTCCTTTGAACTAACGATTGATTGTGTAAACAGTGAAAGGGGGTTTTGTATATATCTTCTTTTCTTTCTTTAGAATAACATGCATTAAGCTACCATGAATCCATAGTCCATTCTGACATACATAGAGAGATTTCTTTTTTCTTTCTTTCTTTTTTGTAACGTTTATTTGCATATTTGGATATTCTTTCCGGTTGCTTGATGACAGTCCAGGAGATCTGCAGACAAATGGTGTCATTTGTTAACTATCTAATTGTTTCCAAAAATAATCAATAAATACTAAGTATAAGTAATTATGGTTATCGTATCGGGCCTTATATATCTCCGACACTTTTATTATAGGCTTTTTTTGTCACTTTTGCCTTTCCTTTAATTTGATTATCATTCTTAATTTGCCTGTTGTTTAAATTTCCTTATCAAATCATCTTAACAATAGCAAATATGATCATTCACATATTTACATTCCCGTTGATAAGGTTATTAGATATATTAATCTGGTTCTGTTAAACAAACACTAATTATTAGGTTAATTTTTTGTAATGATAATAATAATGATATTCATCTTCTGAAATTAATTTATCAATATACAATTAACGTCAGTAAATCAAGCATTTAATAAATTATCTTCCTTTTTTAAACAGAATTATTTTCGACTATCGTTAATAGACGAAGATCTAAAAGAGTTAATTAATTATAACATGAAAAAAGAGAGAACAAAAACGTATGAAATAAGAACCCAAATGAAAATAAAGACATTAAGAAAATACTATAAATGACCTACCGTCACTTTCACTGATATTCCAACCAATACCTGTCAATCTTTTGAACAAAATTTTTATTAATGCATAATTTCTAAACAATATCGTGCTTTCTCTTTCTATCTCTCTCTGTTTATTTCTCTTTCTTTCCGTATTCTTCCTTGTCCTTTATCGAACTCTTTCTTAATTCCTTTCTTTTCTCTGACTGTTTCACCCTCTTTTTCCCTTCTCTCTCTCTCTCAATTTCTACCTCTTTCTCTTTCTCCTTTTCTCTCTCTCTCTCTCTCTCTCTCTCTCTCTCTATATATATATATATATATATATATATATATATATATATATATATATATATATATATATATATATATATATATATATATATATTTCTATCTCTTTCTCTTTCTCCTTTTCTCTCTCTCTCCTTCTCCCCATTTGTCTCTCTCTGTCTTCCTCCCTCTCTGTCTGCCTGTCTGTTTCTTCCTTCCATAATCTTAAGGTCTGCAAGTACAATCATTGAGGTTATTTGCATTCTCGCTAATAAGGATATCAAACGTAATCAATCTTCTTATGCTAAACAAGTATTGATTATTATGAGGCATGCACTTGCATTCTTATATAGATTTGGGCATTTTTAGGCATGGAATTGTCACTAAACTCTCATTATGATGATATAACGAGATCTAATGAAGGAAGGCGAAAATCGCTCTTTATATATCTCCAACTCTTTTATTAGAGACTTTTTGTCACTTTTATCTGAACAAGTATTAGTTATTATGGTTATCCAAGCATTCGAAAATAACATTATCTGCAATTCCCTTTTACGTATATGCTTCGTCGGCAGGAAATCAGCAGTAAAATTTCTATACATCCATATATTTTCTCAACCTGAAATCAAGTTTATGTCATATGTATGTATTCTACTTAATTTAAGAATAAATGTTATTAAATGTTTATAAGTAGACTAATAATGCAATATATATAAACAAATTACTATATTAAAGAGAATTTATGTAATCATTCATCGCTGTAATCAATCATCTATAAGTTATTTTGAATATTTTTATTGTGCAAAAGATAATTATTATTATTATTATCATTATTATTATTTATTTATTCTATTATTTGCTTTATTTTTTATTTCTTATTTTTTTTCTTTTTTTTTTTTTTTTTTTTTTTATTAGATTAATATGATTAATTGTAAAGCAATAACACCAAAGGCCATATGGGGGAAAACTGTAAAAACAGTCAGAGAGAACATGGAATAAAAAAGATAATAATAAATAAATAAAATAAAAGTACACCATCATTTGTATTATCGTAATATCTATGCCGGTTTCTTTTCTCCTATTCTTGTCTCTCGTTTTTTTCTGTTTAATTTTCTATCTTCACAGGAATCTAATTTCCATCCTCCCCCCCCCCCCCATTTTTCTCTTTCATTATCGTTCTCTTTCCTTCTCTTCCGGTTAGTCCTAGAGGGAAGGAGGGAGAGAGGCAGAAAGGGAGAAGATTCTCTCATTCTCTGTCCCTCCATTTATTTATCTCTCTCAGTCTCTCTCTCTCTCCCATTCTCTTTCATTATATTTCTCTCTTTCATTCTCTCTCTCGTTCTCTTTCTCTCTTTCATCTTCTCTCTCTTATCCTTTCTCTCATTCTCTCTGTTTCAATATCTTTCTCTCTTTCATTCTTTCTCTCTCTCTCTCGCTCTTCCCCTTGAAGTAACAACTGATTTCTGTAAACAGTGAAAAGTTGTTTTGTATATATTTCTTTCTTCTCCTCTTCTCTGTTTTGCTTGTGCAAATATATAATAAGTTGTATTAAACTATTATTAATTCATAGCAATTCTAGCATGAATATTTTGTTGTTGTTCGTAACGTTTTTTTTTTTTTTTTTTTTTAGATTCCTACTGGTTGCATAATATTAGTCCAGGAGATCTACATAGAATTGTTGTTTTTATTATTTAATTGTTTCCAAATATAATCAATGCAAGTAATTTAGTGGAAAAAAAAGTCTCGAGGAATTTACAAAATCTCAATGACAGAGTTACAGGATCTTTTTACTATGAATATAAAATGATTGCAAAACTTCTCTTCGCTCCAGAATTCCCTTTCTCTTTTCTTTAAGTATTTCTCTCATTTTCTCTATTTCATTACTTTTCTCTCTTTCTCGCTCTTTCCCTTGAAATAACAACTTATTTTTTCTAAAAAACAGTCAAAAGGTGTTTTATTTTCAAATCAGTGAGCGACGAACAGGGAGACACGTGAGTAACGGAGAATATTATGTTGATGGTTATAATGACTCCGAGAATGTCCGCTTTCTTCACAAGTCATGATTGTGCCAGTCGTCAGTAATGGAGTATTAATAAATACAGCTTTCATATAAATATATATATATATATATATATATATAAAACATTCCAATTTTTCGTGACATTCGATTACAAATGAAGACTTACTTATTTTATCATTTTATTGTACTACTTGAAATGATTAATGAATTTACAGTAACATGTATTTTGCAAAACGAACAATTGATTAGCATTAGCATAAGCCAATCTTTAATTTCGCTTGCTGATCTGCCGTAGTTTTTTTTTTTTTTTATAGCTAAATTATTATCTGGTTAAAATTGAATAAGTAAAAGTGAAGGAATGAAAACTCTCAAGGAATGTTTCAAATAATCTGAATAACCTTTCTGCTCCAAATTGTTGTTAAATAAGCGAAAAACAACCAGCCAATCGGACCAACCAGAACCTCATACAGATTTGAACCCACTCATAATCCGAGGCCTGTGCTGCCTTCCCTGCGTGACTGCCGACCGGAATGACCTTTGACCTCGAGTGGGGACGTTATCTCCGAAGAGAACGCTCGTGAACCGCCAAACACGAGCAAGTGCCAAGGGCACCTGTTAACTTTTCCCGAGGAAAGATTTTTCTGGTCTCGAACCCGGGAACCTCCGACGCTGGAACCAACCTAATGAGAGTTAGACGCTTTGCCGACTGTACCACCGAGATCTAATAAGGAAGGCGAAAATCGGCCCTTTATATATCTCCAAGTCTTTTATTGTAGTCTTTTTATCACTTTTACCTAAACAAGTATTAGTTATTATGGTTATCCAAGCATTGGAAAATAACATTATCATTATCTGCAATTCCCTTTTACGTATATGCTTCGTCGGCAGGAGATCAGCAGTAAAATTTCTATACATCCATATATTTTCTTAACCTAAAATTAAGTTTATGTCTGAATTCAAAATAAATATTTTTACATAATTCTATAAGTTATCTATTAATAAAGTATATATATGTAATTCCGCTGAAGAGAATTTAGATTATTTATTAATCTCTCAAATTAATCATCCATGTTATTTTTAATTTGATTGTGTTAAAGAGTCTCTTTTTTTTCGTTCCTTGTTAGATTAATATGATCAATTATATTACAATTACACCAAAGGACATGTTGGAGAAAACTGTATAGACAAAGTCAGAGAGAACACGGAATTTTAAAATAAATACTGTAAAATACTCATTTTAATTGTTATCATAAACAATATCTCTGCCGGTTTTCTCTCTTCGTTCTTTTCTGTGTCAACGCTGGATTTTTTTCCCCTTTTTTCCCATCTTCTGACTGTTTTACCTCCATTATCTCATTATCTTTCTCTTTCATTCTCTCTTTCTCTTCCGGTTAGTCTTAGAAGGAGGAGGAGGTAGAATGGGAGAAGGAATTCTCTCTTTTCTCTATCCCTCTCTTTATATATCTATTTTCTCTGTCTCTCTCTCTCTCTCATTCTCTTTCATTCTGTCTCTTTCTCTATTCCATTTTCTCTTTCTCGTTCCCTTTCTCTTTCTCGTTCCCTTTCTCTTTCTTTCATCTTTCTCTCTCTCTCTTCTTTTCTCTTATTCTCTCTATTCCATTATCTCTCTCTCTCTCTCTTTCTTTCTTTCCTTTGAACTAACGATTGATTGTGTAAACAGTGAAAGGGGGTTTTGTATATATCTTCTTTTCTTTCTTTAGAATAACATGCATTAAGCTACCATGAATCCATAGTCCATTCTGACATACATAGAGAGATTTCTTTTTTCTTTCTTTCTTTTTTTTTTTTTTTTTTTGCATATTTGGATATTCTTTCCGGTTGCTTGATGACAGTCCAGGAGATCTGCAGACAAATGGTGTCATTTGTTAACTATCTAATTGTTTCCAAAAATAATCAATAAATACTAAGTATAAGTAATTATGGTTATCGTATCGGGCCTTATATATCTCCGACACTTTTATTATAGGCTTTTTTTTGTCACTTTTGCCTTTCCTTTAATTTGATTATCATTCTTAATTTGCCTGTTGTTTAAATTTCCTTATCAAATCATCTTAACAATAGCAAATATGATCATTCACGCTATTTACATTCCCGTTGATAAGGTTATTAGATATATTAATCTGGTTCTGTTAAACAAACACTAATTATTAGGTTAATTTTTTGTAATGATAATAATAATGATATTCATCTTCTGAAATTAATTTATCAATATACAATTAACGTCAGTAAATCAAGCATTTAATAAATTATCTTCCTTTTTTAAACAGAATTATTTTCGACTATCGTTAATAGACGAAGATCTAAAAGAGTTAAGGTAATTATAACATGAAAAAGAGAGAACAAAAACGTATGAAATAAGAACCCAAATGAAAATAAAGACATTAAGAAAATACTATAAATGACCTACCGTCACTTTCACTGATATTCCAACCAATACCTGTCAATCTTTTGAACAAAATTTTTATTAATGCATAATTTCTAAACAATATCGTGCTTTCTCTTTCTATCTCTCTCTGTTTATTTCTCTTTCTTTCCGTATTCTTCCTTGTCCTTTATCGAACTCTTTCTTAATTCCTTTCTTTTCTCTGACTGTTTCACCCTCTTTTTCCCTTCTCTCTCTCTCTCAATTTCTACCTCTTTCTCTTTCTCCTTTTCTCTCTCTCTCTCTCTCTCTATATATATATATATATATATATATATATATATACATATATATATATATATATATATATATATTTCTATCTCTTTCTCTTTCTCCTTTTCTCTCTCTCTCCTTCTCCCCATTTGTCTCTCTCTGTCTTCCTCCTCTCTGTCACCTCTCTGTTTCTTCCTTCATAATCTTAAGGTCTGCAAGTACAATCGTGAGGTTATTTGCATTCTCGCTAATAAGGATATCAAACGTAATCAATCTTCTTATGCTAAACAAGTATTGATTATTATGAGGCATGCACTTGCATTCTTATATAGATTTGGGCATTTTTAGGCATGGAATTGTCACTAAACTCTCATTATGATGATATAACGAGATCTAATGAAGGAAGGCGAAAATCGCTCTTTATATATCTCCAACTCTTTTATTAGAGACTTTTTGTCACTTTTATCTGAACAAGTATTAGTTATTATGGTTATCCAAGCATTCGAAAATAACATTATCTGCAATTCCTTTTGTATATGCTTCGTCGGCAGGAAATCAGCAGTAAAATTTCTATACATCCATATATTTTCTCAACCTGAAATCAAGTTTATGTCATATGTATTTATTCTACGTAATTTAAGAATAAATGTTATTAAATGTTTATAAGTAGACTAATAATGCAATATATATAAACAAATTACTATATTAAAGAGAATTTATGTAATCATTCATCGCTGTAATCAATCATCTATAAGTTATTTTGAATATTTTTGTTATTGCAAAAGATAATTATTATTATTATTATCATTATAATTATTTATTTATTCTATTATTTGCTTTATTTTTTATTTCTTATTTTTTTTCTTTTTTTTTTTCTTTTTGCTCGCTATTAGATTAATATGATTAATTGTAAAAACAATAACACCAAAGGCCATATGAGGGAAAACTGTAAAAACAGTCCAGAGAACATGGAATAAAAAAGATAATAATAAATAAATAAAATAAAAGTACACCATCATTTGTATTATCGTAATATCTATGCCGGTTTCTTTTCTCCTATTCTTGTCTCTCGTTTTTTTTTTTTTTTTTTTCTGTTTAATTTTCTATCTTCACAGGAATCTAATTTCCTCCTCCCCCCCCCCCTCATTTTTCTCTTTCATTATCGTTCTCTTTCCTTCTCTTCCGGTTAGTCCTAGAGGGAAGGAGGGAGAAAGGGAGAAGATTCTCGCTCATTCTCTGTCCCTCCATTTATTTATCTCTCTCAGTCTCTCTCTCTCTCCCATTCTCTTTCATTATATTTCTCTCTTTCATTCTCTCTCTCGTTCTCTTTCTCTCTTTCATCTTCTCTCTCTTATCCTTTCTCTCATTCTCTCTGTTTCAATATCTTTCTCTCTTTCATTCTTTCTCTCTCTCTCTCGCTCTTCCCCTTGAAGTAACAACTGATTTCTGTAAACAGTGAAAAGTTGTTTTGTATATATTTCTTTCTTCTCCTCTTCTCTGTTTTGCTTGTGCAAATATATAATAAGTTGTATTAAACTATTATTAATTCATAGCAATTCTAGCATGAATATTTTGTTGTTCGTAACGTTTTTTTTTTCATTTCTGGAGATTCCTACTGGTTGCATAATATTAGTCCAGGAGATCTACATAGAATTGTTGTTTTTATTATTTAATTGTTTCCAAATATAATCAATGCAAGTAATTTAGTGGAAAAAAAAGTCTCGAGGAATTTACAAAATCTCAATGACAGAGTTACAGGATCTTTTTACTATGAATATAAAATGATTGCAAAACTTCTCTTCGCTCCAGAATTCCCTTTCTCTTTTCTTTAAGTATTTCTCTCATTTTCTCTATTTCATTACTTTTCTCTCTTTCTCGCTCTTTCCCTTGAAATAACAACTTATTTTTTCTAAACAGTCAAAGGTGTTTATTTTCAAATCAGTGAAAGGCGACGAACAGAAGGAGACGTGAGTGAGCGGAGAATATTATGTTGATGGTTATAATGACTCCGAGAATGTCCGCTTTCTTCACAAGTCATGAGTTATTGCCAGTCGTCAGTAATGGAGTATTAATAAATACAGCTTTCATATAAATATATATATATATATATATATAAAACATTCCAATTTTTCGTGACATTCGATTACAAATGAAGACTTACTTATTTTATCATTTTATTGTATTACTTGAAATGATTAATGAATTTACAATAACATGTATTTTGCAAAACAAACAATTGATTAACTTATTAGCAAAAGCCAATCTTTAATTTCGCTTGCTGATCTGCCGTAGTTTTTTTTTTTTTTTTTTTTATAGCTAAATTATTATCTGGTTAAAATTGAATAAGTAAAAGTGAAGGAGTGAAAACTCTCAAGGAATTTGAAAACATTCAAGGAATGTTTCAAATAATCTGAATAACCTTTCTGCTCCAAATAGTTGTTAAATGAGTGAAAACAACCAGCCAATCGGACCAACCAGAACCTCATACAGATTTGAACCCACTCATAATCCGAGGCCTGTGCTGCCTTCCCTGCGTGACTGCCGACCGGAATGACCTTTGACCTCGAGTGGGGGACGTTATCTCCGAAGAGAACGCTCGTGAACCGCCAAACACGAGCAAGTGCCAAGGGCACCTGTTAACTTTTCCCGAGGAAAGATTTTTCTGGTCTCGAACCCGGGAACCTCCGACGCTGGAACCAACCTAATGAGAGTTAGACGCTTTGTCGACTGTACCACCGAGATCTAATTAAGGAAGGCGAAATTTGGGCATTATATATCTCCAAGTCTTTTATGATTGATATTTTGTCACTTTTACCTGAACAAGTATTAGTTATTATGGTTATCCAAGCATTGGAAAATAACATTTTCATTATCTGCAATTCCCTTTTACGTATATCCTTCGTCGGCAGGAGATCAGCAGTAAAATTTCTATACATCCAAATATTTTCTTAACATAAAATTAGGGTTGTACATCCAAGTCAAAGTAAATATTTTTGCATAATACTGAGTTACCTATTAATAAAGTTTATATGATATGTAATTCTGCTGAAGAGAATTTAGATGAATTATTAATCTCTCAAATTAATCCTCCATGTTATTTATAACGTGATTGTGTTAGAGAGAATCATTTTTTTTCGTTCCTTGTTAGATTAATATAATCACTTAGATTACAGTTACACCAAATGACATGTTGGAGAAAACTGTAAAGACAAAGTCAGAGAGAACACGGAATTTTAAAATAAATACTGTAAAATACTCACTTTTATTGTTATCATAAACAATATCTCTGCCGGTTTTCTCTCTTCGTTCTTTTCTGTGTCTACGCTGGATTTTTTTCCCTTTTTTTCCCATCTTCTGACTGTTTTACCTCCATCCCCCTCTCCCTCTCTCATTATCTTTCTCTTTCATTCTCTCTTTCTTCTCCCGGTTAGTCTTAGAGGGAGGGAGGGAGAGAGGTAGAATGGAAGAAGATTCTCTCTCATTATCTATCGCTCTCTTTATTTATCTATTTTTCATTCAGTCTCTCTCTCTCTCTCATTCTCTTTCATTCTGTCTCTTTCTATATTTCATTCTCTCTCTCTCATTCCCTTTCTCTTTCTTTCATCTTCTCTCTCTCTCTCTTCTTTTCTCTCATTCTCACTATTTCATTATCTCTCTCTCTCTCTTTCGTTTATTTGCATATTTGGAGATTCTTATAGGTTACATGATGACAGTCCAGGAGATCTGCAGACAAATGTTGTCATTTGTTAACTATGTAATTGTTTCCAAAAATAATCAATAAATACCAAGTATAAGTAATTATGGTTATCGTAGCATTGAAAAATAACGTTTTCATTATCTAGAATTCCTTTTTACGTATATCCTTTATTGACAGGAGATCAGCAGTATACTTGTATATATAAATGTTTTTTATTATTATTATTTTCAAAGTATCTAGTCTTGGAATTACGTTAATTAAACTTTTAATTTTAATTTATCATTAATAAGTTATTTATATCGTTGTGTTAATTAAAGAGAATTAAAAATTGTTTCTGTTCCTTTTAGGTTAATATAATAAATTCGATTACAATTACACCAAAGGCCATAATGGGGAACACTAAAAAATAAAGTAAGAGACAACACGGAATAATAATAATAATAATAATCTGTAAAATGCCATATTTTACAGATTTTTATCATATAAATATCTTTGCCGGTTTTCTTTCTCTCTTCTCATTCGTTCTTTACTCTGTCTACGCAGGAATCTGTTTTCCTTGTTTCCCATTATCAGACTCTTCCTCTTATTGTCTTTTTCTTTCCTTCTCTCTTTCTCTGTCTTCCGGTTAGTCCTAGAGGGAGGGAGGGAGGGAGGGAGAGAGAGGTAGAAAGGGAGAAGATTCCCTCTCATTCTGTCCCTCTATTTATTTTTTTCTTTCTCTCAATCTCTCTCCCTCCCACTTTCTTTCATTTCTTTTTCATTTCTTTCATTCTCTTTCACTATTTCATTCTCACTCTCTCTCACTCTTTCTTTCTCTCTTTCATTCTCTCTCTCTCATTGTCTTTCTTTCATTCTCTCCCTTTCATTATCTCTCTCTCTCTTTACTGAATACTTTTATCAAATCTGAATGATGAAGTAAAAAGTAACCTTGTATTACGACTCTAAAATGATTGCAAACCTTCTGTTCGTTCTTGAACTCTTTCTCTTCTCTATGAGTCAAGAATCAATAAGCGACGAACAGAGACACACAAGATAACAGGAAACGTAGTAATAGGTTGATAGTTATAATGGTGATAGTTATAAATGTCTACATTCTCCAGAAACCAGAATAATGCATGGGATTTTACACGTCGTCAGTAATGAAGTATTAATAATTACAGACGATAATTTGTTGATTTTTTTCTAATTTTTCAATTGCTCACCAATAAAGTATGGAAGATAGATTATTTTATCGTTTTAATGTACTGCTTGAAATAACTAATGAGTTTTCTGCTGTATTCCCCTCCCCATCCTTTCCTCTTCCGGGCTTTTTACAATAACATGTTTATAAAATAATTTACTTTGATTTTTCTTAGATATGTAGATTCTTACCCCCCCACCCCCCACCCCTCTTTTTTTAATTGATTTTTATTAGGTTAAAAATTACACGAATAAGATGAAGAAGTAAAAAGTCTCGAGGGATGTTTCAAATAACCTGAATTTCTGCTCGAAATTGGTGTTAAATGAGTGAAAACAACCAGCCAATCGGACCAACCAGAACCTCATACAGATTTGAACCCACTCATAATCCGAGGCCTGTGCTGCCTTCCCTGCGTGACTGCCGACCGGAATGACCTTTGACCTCGAGTGGGGGACGTTATCTCCGAAGAGAACGCTCGTGAACCGCCAAACACGAGCAAGTGCCAAGGGCACCTGTTAACTTTTCCCGAGGAAAGATTTTTCTGGTCTCGAACCCGGGAACCTCCATTTTGCGCTGGAACCAACCTAATGAGAGTTAGACGCTTTGCCGACTGGACCACCGAGATCTAATAAGGAAGGCGAAAATCGGGCCTTTATATATCTCCAAGTCTTTTATTGTAGTCTTTTTATCACTTTTACCTGAACAAGTATTAGTTATTATGGTTATCCAAGCATTGGAAAATAACATTTTCATTATCTGCAATTCCCTTTTACGTATATGCTTCGTCGGCAGGAGATCAGCAGTAAAATTTCTATACATCCATATATTTTCTTAACCTAAATTTAAGATTATGTCTGAATTCAAAATAAATATTTTTACATAATTCTATAAGTTATCTATTGATAAAGTATATATATATGTAATTCCGCTGAAGAGAATTTAGATGAATTATTAATCTCTAAAATTAATCATCCATGTTATATATAATATGATTGTGTTAAAGAGAATCTCTTTTTTTTCGTTCCTAATTATATTACAATTACAGCAAAGGACATGTTGGAGAAAACTGTAAAAACAAAGTCAGAGAGAACACGGAATTTTAAAATAAATACTGTAAAATACTCATTTTTATTGTTGTCATAAACAATATCTCTGCCGGTTTTCTCTCTTCGTTCTTTTCTGTATCTACGCTGGATTTTTTTTCCCTTTTTTTCCCATCTTCTGACTGTTTTACCCCCACCCCCCTCACCCTCTCTCATTATCTTTCTCTTTCATTCTCTCTTTCTTTCTTCCGGTTAGTCTTAGAAGCAGGGAGGGAGAGAGGTAGAATGGGAGAAGATTCTCTCTTTCTCTATCCCTCTCTTTATATATCTATTTACTCTCAGTCTCTCTTTCTCTCTCTCTCTCATTCTCTTTCATTTTATCTCTTTCTCTATTTCATTCTCTCTTTCTCATTCCCTTTCTCTTTCTTTCTTTCATCCTATCTCTCTCTCTCTTCTTTTCTCTTATTCTCTCTATTTCATTATCTCTCTCTCTCTCCCTCTCTTTCTCCTCACTGTCTTTCCCTAACCTAACGATTGTGTAAACAGTGAAAAGATGTTTTGTATATATTCTTTTCTATTAGGAATAACATGCATTAAGCTATCATTAATCCATAGTCCATTCTAACATACATAGAGAGATTTTTTTTTCTTTTTTTCTTGTTTGTAACGTTTATTTGCATATTTGGAGATTCTTTCAGGTTGCTTGATGACAGTCCAGGAGATCTGCAGACAAATGGTGTCATTTGTTAACGATCTAATGGTTTCCAAATATAATCAATAAAATTTATATAGTGAAAAAAAGAATCGAGGAATATTTTTCTAAAATCTGAATGAGAGAAACGAATATAAAATGATTGAAAAACTTCTCTTTATTTCTTTGTTGTTATCATAAACCGTATCTCTGCCGGTTTTCTCTCTTCGTTCTTTTCTGTGTCTACGCTGGATTTTTTTCCCTTTTTTTTTCCTCTTCTGACTGTTTTACCTCCATTATCTCATTATCTTTCTCTTTCATTCTCTCTTTCTCTCTTCCAGTTAGTCTTAGAAGGAGGGAGGGAGAGAGGTAGAATGGGAGAAGATTCTCTGTCATTCTCTATCGTTCTCTTTATTTATCTATTTTTCATTCAGTCTCTCTCTCTCATTCTCTTTCATTCTATCTCTTTCTATATTTCATTCTCTCTCTCTCATTCCCTTTCTCTTTCTTTCTGTCATCCTATCTCTCTCTCTTCTTTTCTCTCATTCTCTCTATTTCATTATCTCTCTCTCTCTCTTTCGTTTATTTGCATATTTGGAGATTCTTATAGGTTACATGATGACAGTCCAGGAGATCTGCAGACAAATGGTGTCATTTGTTAACTATCTAATTGTTTCCAAAAATAATCAATAAATACCAAGTATAAGTAATTATGGTTATCGTAGCATTGAAAAATAACATTTTCATTATCTAGAATTCCTTTATACGTATATCCTTTCTTGACAGGAGAGTTAGACGCTTTGCCGACTGTTCCACCGAGATCTAAGATAATTAGAAAATCGGGCCTTATATATCTCCGACACTTATATTATAGGCTTTTTTTTTTTGTCACATTTGCCTTTCCTTTAATTTGATTATCCTTCTTAATTTGTCTGTTGTTTAAATTTCCTTATTCAATCATCTTAACAATTGCAAATATGATCATTCACGCTATTTACATTCCCGTTGATAAGGTTATTAAATATAGTCAATCTGCTTCTGTTAAACAAACACTAATTATTAGATTAATTTTGATGATGAAAAATATCCTTTTTATCATATAAAGTTAATTTATCAATATACAATTAACGTCAATAAATTAAGCATTTAATAAATTAACTATAAGTTATCTTCCTTTTTTAAACAGAGAATATTTTCGATTATCGTTAACAGACAAAGCTTTAAAAGATTTAAGGTAATTATAACATGAAAAAGAGAGAACAAAAACGTATGAAATAAGAACCCAAATGAAAATAAAGACATTAAGAAAAATACTATAAATGACCTACCATTATTTTTCTCACTGGATATTCCAACCAATACCTGTCAATCTTTTGAACAAAATGTTTATTAATGCATAATGTCTAACCAATATCGTGCTTTCTCTCTCTCTCTGTCTATTTCTCTTTCTTTCCGTCTTCTTTCCTGTCTTTTATCGAACTCTTTCTTAATTCCTATCTTTTCTCTGACTGTTTCACCCTCTTTTCCCCTTCTCTCTCTTTCTATCTCTTTCTCTTTCTCCTTTTCTCTCTCTCTCCTTTTCCCCATTTCTCTCTGTCTTCCTCCCTCTCTGTCTGCCTGTCTGTTTCTTCCTTCCATAATCTTAAGGTCTGCAAGTACAATCATTGAGGTTATTTGCATTCTCGCTAATAAGGATATCAAACGTAATCAATCTTCTTATGCTAAACAAGTATTGGTTATCATGAGGCCCGCACTTGCATTCTTATATAGATTTGACCATTTTTAAGTATGGAATTGTCAATAAACACTGATTGTCATTATTCGAATAGAGGCATAAATTGCAAATGACGATAATTGACGAATTTTATAAGAATTGGGTAAATTATTTCGCGAAAGACACCACACACACACACACACACACACACACACACGCACGCACACACACACACACACACACACACACACACACAAGATCACATCCTTGTCCACATTTTATGAGTAAAAAAATGATTCCAAAACTGATGTTTGCTTTCATTCTCTCTTTATCTTTTCTTTCCATAAGCTAATAAAAGTGAGCAACAAACAGAGAGACAAGATGAAAAGAACAAGATAGTAACCGCTAATATAATAACTCTATAGATATCTGTTCTCTCCACAAGCAGGAATAATACATGAGGTTTTGCAAGTCGTCAGTAATGGAGTGTTAATATTTACGGTTATTTTGACATTTCCAAAGATTTTCGTGTTTTTTCATAACTTTTAAAGCAAAAGACTAAACTTGGGTCTTACTGAGTCACCTGTGAAACCAATTTCAAACATACACAATGACAAAATCGTATTCAAAAATGCTCTACTCAATTCTTAATTGGTGTATGGATATTTCAAATTACTTCTCTTCATTGATCTACTGAAGGTAACGAATGAAAAAAATAAGTATAGAGAGAAAGAGAGAGAAAAAAAAGTAGGCATAAAAGATAGTTATGCCTTAATTTATTCCATGGAGAGATATAGTGGCACGACTTCCCTCTGCATTCCATTATCGTCGTTATATAAATATATTCATTTCCTCTTCTATTTCAGTTTGTGATGTATTTCTTATCATTTATATTAGCTGTAACTCTGACGATGTCCAGAGGCGATACTTGACTGTGCTTTTGTTTCACTTGTTGCTTCGCATCTTTTGCATAACACTGTCTTTATTTCATGATTTCCCTAATACGCTTTTCATTCTCTCTCTCTTTCATCCGTTCTCTCTCATCTCTTTTGCATCTTCTCTCTGTCTTCTCTGTTTCTCTCTCATTCCATTTCTTGCATCTTCTCTCTGTCTTCTCTGTTTCTCTCTCATTCCATTTCTTCCATCTTCTCTGTTTCTCTGTTTCTCATTCCATTTCTTCTATCTTCTCTCTGTTTCTCTCTCATTCCATTTCTTCCATCTTCTCTGTTTCTCTCTACTTCATTATCTCTCTCTCTAATTTTCTCTCTCTCTATCCCTTGAACTAACATCTGATTCGGGTAAACTGAAAAGGTGTTTTTGTACATATTTCTTTCTTCTCTTCTTCTCCTCATCTTCTTTGCGTTGCTTATGCAATTAAAGAACAACATGCATTGAAAAATTATCGATCAATATATATTTTTGTTCTTGATAACGTTTATTTGGGTATCTGGAAGTTCCAGAAGCAGCTTAATAACAGTCCAGAAGATCTGCAGACAAATGCTGTTTTTTATTTACTCAATTGCTTCCAAATATAATCAATGAAAGAGATATAGTGAAAAAAAGTCTCCAGGAATATATATATATATATATATATATATATATATATATATATATATATATATATATATATATGTATATATATATATATATATATATATATATATATATATATATATATATATATATATATATGATATAAAATCGAAATGACAGTTAAAGGTATAATTTTATTTTGAATATAAAGGGATTGCAAAACTTAGCTCTTGTATTGTCTTTCTCTTCCTATAAATTAATTAGATTAAGCGACGAAGAGAGAGGACACGAGGTGGAGAAAATGCACTCCATGTTGATAATTATAATGACTATAAATATAAGCGTTTTGCAACTTCTTGATGGTTGTATAGAGATAATCATGATGATAACAATAAACCTGTAAAATACTCACCATCATCTTTATTAGTATCATAAAACATTAAATAAGTATAACTTATATATAAACTTATATCTATTATATATAACTTATATAAATATCATAAATAAACTATATAAACTTTCTCCACAAGCCAAAATCACTGAAAAGATTGTACAAGTGATCAGTAATAAACTATAATAAAAACCAAACAAATAATTTGTATGTTACGAAATATTTTTATTTTGCTATAATACTTGGAACAAATATTTTTATTTATTTATATATATATATATATTTATATTCCTCTTATTTATTATTCTTATTTTCTACTCTTATTTATTATATTCTTATTTTATATATTCCGTGCTCTTCACAATAACTTCATTACGCTTCCAAACGGACAATTTATATTATGCTTTTCCTTGTATTCTATTTTATGATTTTCCTTGCTGATTTTTGAAAACCTAGATTTGCTATTGTTTAAAATCAAATTAATAAAAATGAAGGAGGAAAAAGTCTCGAGGAATGTTTCAAATAATCTGAATAACCTAATACTTTAAAATTGATCGTAAATGCCTAGAAAACAACCAGCCAATCGGACCAACCAGAACCTCATACAGATTTGAACCCACTCATAATCCGAGGCCTGTGCTGCCTTCCCTGCGTGACTGCCGACCGGAATGACCTTTGACCTCGAGTGGGGGACGTTATCTCGAAGAGAACGCTCGTGAACCGCCAAACAATGAGCAAGTGCCAAGGGCAATCTGTTAACTTTTCCCGAGGAAAGATTTTTCTGGTCTCGAACCCGGGAACCTCCGACGCTGGAACCAACCTAATGAGAGTTAGACGCTTTGCCGACTGTACCACCGAGATCTAATTAAGGAAGGCGAAATTTGGGCATTATATATCTCCAAGTCTTTTATGATTGATATTTTGTCATTTTTACCTAAACAAGTATTAGTTATTATGGTTATCCAAGCATTCGAAAATAACATTATCCTTATCTGCAATTCCCTTTTACGTATATGCTTCGTCGGCAGGAGATCAGCAGTAAAATTTCTATACATCCAAATATTTTCTTAACATAAAATTAGGTTTGTACATCCATGTCAAAGTAAATATTTTTGTATACTATGAGTTACCTATTAATAAAGTTTATATGATATGTAATTCTGCTGAAGAGAATTTAGATGAATTATTAATCTCTCAAATTAATCCTCCATGTTATTTATAACGTGATTGTGTTAGAGAGAATCATTTTTTTTCGTTCCTTGTTAGATTAATATAATCACTTAGATTACAGTTACACCAAATGACATGTTGGAGAAAACTGTAAAGACAAAGTCAGAGAGAACACGGAATTTTAAAATAAATACTGTAAAATACTCATTTTTATTGTTATCATAAACAATATCTCTGCCGGTTTTCTCTCTTCGTTCTTTTCTGTGTCTACGAAGGAATTTACTTTTTTTTTCCCCTTCTGACTGTTTTACCCTCCATCCCCCTCTCTCCCTCTCTCATTATCTTTCTCTCTTCATTCTCTCTTCTCTTTCTTTCTCCCGGTTAGTCTTAGAGGGAGGGAGGGAGAGAGGTAGAATGGGAGAAGATTCTCTCTTTCTCTATCCCTCTCTTTATATATCTATTTTCTCTCAGTCTCTCTCTCTCTCATTCTCTTTCATTCTATCTCTTTCTATATTTCATTCTCTCTTTCTCATTCCATTTCTCTTTCTTTCATCTTCTCTCTCTCTCTCTCTCTTCTTTTCTCTCATTCTCTCTATTTCATTATCTCTCTCTCTCTCTTTCTTTCTTTTGAACTAACGATTGATTGTGTAAACAGTGAAAAGATTTTTTGTATATATCTTCTTTTCTTTATTTAGAATAACATGCACTGAGCTATCATTAATCCATAGTCCATTCTAACATACATAGAGAGATTTTGTTCTTCTTCTTTCTTTTATTTTATTTTATTTTATTTATTTTTTATTTATTATTATTATTTTTTTTTTGTAACGTTTATTTGCATATTTGGAGATTCTTTCAGGTTGCTTGATGACAGTCCAGGAGATTCGCAGACAAATATTGTCATTTGTTAACTATCTAATTGTTTCCAAAAATAATCAATAAATACCAAGTATAAGTAATTATGGTCATCGTAGCATTGATAAATAACATTTTCTTTATCTAGAATTCCTTTATACGTATATCCTTTATTGACAGGAGATCAGCAGTATACTTGTATATACATAATATTTGTCATAATTTAACTATTGAAGTATTTAAACATGCAATTACTTTTAAGAAATTTGTAACTATTAATCACTCAAATTTATCATTAATAAATTATTTATATCGTTATTTTGTTAATTAAAGAGAATTAAAGGCCATAACGGGGAACACTAAGAACAAAGTAAGAGAGAACACGGAATAATGATGATAATAATAATAAAGATCTATGAAATGTCATGATTTACAGATTTTTATCATATACAATATCTTTGCCGGTTTTCTTTCTCTTCTTCTTCGTTCTTTTTCTGTCTACGCAGGAATCTGTTTTCCTTCCTTCCCCTCTAACTGTTTTAATTTCTCTTCCTCTCATTGTCTTCTTCTTTCCTTTCTCTTTCTGTCTTCTGGTTAGTCCTAAAGGAAGGGGAGGGAGGGAGAGGCAGTAGGAGAAGATTCTCCTCATTCTGTCCCTCTCTTTATTTTTTTCTTCTCTCAAATCTCTCTCTCTCCCACTTTCTTCATTTTATCTCTTTCTCTATTTCATTCTCTCTCTCTTTCATTCTCTCCCTTTTATTCTCTCTCTCTCTCTCTTTACTGAATACTTTTATCAAATCCGAATAAAGTTAAAGGTATCGTTTTATTACGAATAGAAAGATGGTTGCGAATCTTGAACTCTCCTTCTCTTCTCTGAGTTAATAATCCATAAGCGACGAACAGAATATGGCAGGAAATGTAGTTATATATTGATGGTTATGATGTTAATAATTATAAATATTTACATTCTCCAAAAGCCAGAATAATGCATAGGATTTTACAAGTCGACGATAATTGATTTATTTAACCTATTCAAACTTCTCATTTAATCACCAATAAAGTATGGAAGATTGATTATTTTATCGTTCTAATATATTGCTTGGAATAACCAATGAGTTTTCTTATATTCCCCTTATATTTCTTTTGTTTAAAAGACAATTTACCTTGATTTTTCTTAGATATTCTCACCCGAGTTGCCCCCCCCCCTCACTATTTAATTGATTAAAAAAAATTAAAATTGGAATTTTAAAATAAATACTGTAAAATACTCATTTTAAATGTTATCATAAACAATATCTCTGCCGGTTTTCTCTCTTCGTTCTTTTAAAACGAAATTGATGTTAAATCACTGGAAAACAACCACCCAATCGGACCAACCAACCAACCAGAACCTCATACAGATTTGAACCCACTCATAATCCGAGGCCTGTGCTGCCTTCCCTGCGTGACTGCCGACCGGAATGACCTTTGACCTCGAGTGGGGGACGTTATCTCCGAAGAGAACGCTCGTGAACCGCCAAACACGAGCAAGTGCCAAGGGCACCTGTTAACTTTTCCCGAGGAAAGATTTTTCTGGTCTCGAACCCGGGAACCTCCGACGCTGGAACCAACCTAATGAGAGTTAGACGCTTTGCCGACTGTACCACCGAGATCTAATAAGGAAGGCGAAAATCGGGCCTTATATATCTCCAAGTCTTTTATTGTAGTCTTTTTATCACTTTTACCTGAACAAGTATTAGTAATTATGGTTATCCAAGCATTCGAAAATAACATTATCTGCAATTCCCTTTTACGTATATGCTTCGTCGGCAGGAGATCAGCAGTAAAATTTCTATACATCCATATATTTTCTTAACCTAAAATTAAGTTTACGTCTGAATTCAAAATAAATATTTTTACATAATTCTGTAAGTTATCTATTGATAAAGTATATATATGTAATTCCGCTGAAGAGAATTTAGATGAATTATTAATCTCTCAAATTAATCATCCATGTCATTTTTAATTTGATTGTGTTAAAGAGAACTTTTTTTTCGTTCCTAATTAGAGTAATATAATCACTTATATTACAATTACACCAAAGGACATATTGGAAAAAAATGTAGCAACAAAGTCAGAGAGAACACGGAATTTTAAAATAAATACTGTAAAATACTCATTTTAATTGTTATCATAAACAATATCTCTGCCGGTTTTCTCTTCTTTTCGTTCTTTCTGTGTCTACGCAGGATTTTACTTTCTTTTTTCCCCTCTTCTGACTGTTTTACCTCCATTATCTCATTATCTTTCTCTTTCATTTTCTCTTTCTCTCTTCCGGTTAGTCTTAGAGGGAGAGAGGTAGAAAGGGAGAAGATTCTCTATCATTATCTATCGCTCTTTATTTTTTATTTTTCTCTCAGTCTCAGTCTCTCTCTCTCATTCTTTTTCATTCTATCTCTTTCTCTATTTCATTCTCTCTTTCTCATTCCCTTTCTCTTTCTTTCATCTTCTCTCTCTCTCCTTTTCTCTCATTCTCTCTATTTCATTATCTCTCTCTCTCTCTTTCTTTCCTTTGAACTAACAACTGATTGTGTAAACAGTGAAAGGGGGTTTTGTATATATCTTCTTTTCTTTATTTAGAATAACATGCATTAAGCTATCATTAATCCATAGTCCATTCTAACATACATAGAGAGATTTTTTTCTTCTTCTTCTTTCTTTTATTTTATTTTATTTTATTTTATTTATTTTTATTTATTTTTATTTTTTGAAACGTTTATTTGCATATTTGGAGATTCTTTCAGGTTGCTTGATGACAGTCCAGGAGATCTGCAGACAAATGGTGTCATTTTTTAACCATCTAATTGTTTCCAAATATAATCAATAAAATTTAAATAGTGGAAAAAAGTCTCGAGGAATATTTTTCTAAAATCTGCATGAGAGAAATGAATATAAAATGATTGCAAAGCTTCTCTTGAATTCTCTTTCTCTTCTATTTCTGTTGAGAATCAGTAAGCGACGAACAGAGGGACACGAGGTGGCGCAAAATGAGGTCGTATGTTGATGGTTATAATAATCCTATAAATGTCTACCTTCTCCAAAAGCCAGAGTGAAGTTGTAAATCGTCAGTAATTAGTACTAATAAGTACACAATGATTAATATATCAAGCATCTTGTTTCTAGTATATTTCACTTCCATTTAAACATGGAACCTTTATTAATGTATTATTCTAACACTTCTTGAAATGATTGAGTTTTATTTTATATTCCTCTTCCCATCTTTTCCTCTTCTGTGTTTTTCACAATAAAATGGATTATACAAAAAATAAACATATAAAAATATTAATTTTTCATTCCGACGCATTAAGCTATATATTTAGTTTTTTGAAAAAATACTCAGATATATAAATTTGCATTTCGCTGATCTCATGCTAACGAAGGATATACGTAAAAGAGAATTGCAGATAATGAAAATGTTATTTTTTAGTGCTTGGATCTTATAGTAATCTATATCATCAATATTACTTGTAGATCAACAGGTTCTTACCGAAGTCATTTTAAACTAGATTGTTTAAATGGTTAAAAAATAAATTGATAAAATGAGTAAAAAGTGTTTCGAGGGATGTTTCAAATTATCAGAATAACCAAATCTTTCTGCACTTTCTGTTAAATGAATGCAAAACAACCAGCCAATCGGACCAACCAGAACCTCATACAGATTTGAACCCACTCATAATCCGAGGCTCGTGCTGCCTTCCCTGCGTGACTGCCGACCGGAATGACCTTTGACCTCGAGTGGGGGACGTTATCTCCGAGAGAACGCTCGTGAACCGCCAAACACGAGCAAGTGCCAAGGGCACCTGTTAACTTTTCCCGAGGAAAGATTTTTCTGGTCTCGAACCCGGGAACCTCCGACGCTGGAACCAACCTAATGAGAGTTAGACGCTTTGCCGACTGTACCACCGAGATCTAATAAGGAAGGCGAAAATCGGGCCTTATATATCTCCAAGTCTTTTATTGTAGTCTTTTTGCTACTTTTACCTAAACAAGTATTAGTTATTATGGTTATCCAAGCATTGGAAAAATAACATTTTCATTATCTGCAACTCTTTACGTATATGCTTCGTTGGCAGGAGATCAGCAGTAAAATTTCTATACATCCATATATTTTTTTAACCTAAAATTAAGTTTACGTCTGAATTCAAAATTAATATTTCTACATAATTCTATAAGTTAATTCATTGATAAAGTATATATATGTAATTCCGCTGAAGAGAATTTAGATGAATTATTAATCTCTCAAATTAATCATCCATGTTATTTATAATATGTGTTAAAGAGAATCTTTTTTTTTCGTTCCTAATTAGATTA
Source organism: Penaeus japonicus (assembly GCA_017312705.2). Lineage (NCBI taxonomy): Eukaryota > Metazoa > Arthropoda > Malacostraca > Decapoda > Penaeidae > Penaeus > Penaeus japonicus. The sequence continues at coordinate 105,141 of BOPN01001139.1, read as the reverse complement.
ATATAATCAATTATATTACAATTACACCAAAGGACATATTGGAAAAAAATGTAAAAACAAAGTCAGAGAGAACACGGAATTTTAAAATAAATACTGTAAAATACTCATTTTTATTGTTATTATAAACAATATATTTGCCGGTTTTCTCTTCTCTCTTCTGTGTCTACGCAGGAATTTGCTTTCTTTTTTCCCCTCTTCTGACTGTTTTGCCCTCACCCCCTCTCCTTTTTTCATTATCTTTCTCTTTCATTCTCTCTTTCTTCTTCCGGTTAGTCTTAGAGGGAGGGAGGGAGAGGTAGAAAGGGAGAAGATTCTCTCTTTCTCTATCCCTCTCTTTATATATCTATTTTCTCTCAGTCTCTCTCTCTCTCATTTTGTCTCTTTCTACATTTCATTCTCTCTCTCTCATTCCCTTTCTCTTTCTTTCTTTCATCCTATCTCTCTCTCTTCTTTTCTCTTATTCTCTCTATTTCATTATCTCTCTCTCTCTCCTCTTTCTCTCTCTCTGTCTTTCCCTTGAACTAACGATTGATTGTGTAAACAGTGAAAAGGAGTTTTGTATATAACTTCTCTTCTTCATTGCATAGAATAACACATATTAAACTATCATTAATCCATAGTCCATTCTAACATACAGAGAGAGATTTCTTTTTTTTTTTTTTCTTTTTTCTTTTTTGTAACGTTTATTTGCATATTTGGAGATTCTTTCAGGTTGCTTGATGACAGTCCAGGAGATCTGCAGACAAATGGTGTCATTTGTTAACTATCTAATTGTTTCCAAATATATTAAAAGAAATTTATATTGTGGAAAAAAGTCTCGAGGAATATTTTTCTAAAATCTGAATGAGAGAAATGACTATAAAATGATTGCAAAGCTTCTCTTCGCTCCAGAATTCCCTTTCTCTTTTCTTTAAGTTAATAATCAGTGAGCGACGAACAGGGAGACACGTGGTGGCGGAGAATATTATGTTGATGGTTATAATGACTCCGAGAATGTCCGCTTTCTTCACAAGTCATGATTGTGCCAGTCGTCAGTAATGAAGTATTAATAAATACAGTTTTCATATATATAAATTAAAGAGATCAAACATTCCAATTTTTCGTGACATTTGATTACAAATGAAGACTTACTTATTTTATCGTTTTATTGTACTACTTGAAATGATTAATGAATTTACATTTATGTTCTTCTCCCCATCTTTTCCTCTTCCGTATTTTTCACAATAACATGTATTTTGCAAAACAACAATTGATTAACTTATTAGCATAAGCCAATCTTTAATTTCGCTTGCTGATCTGCCGTAGTTTTTTATTTCGTTTTTTTTTTTTGTTTTTTTGTTTTTTTAGCTAAATTATTATCTGGTTAAAATTGAATAAGTAAAAGTGAAGGAGTGAAAACTCTCAAGGAATGTTTCAAATAATCTGAATAACCTTTCTGCTCCTAATTGTTGTTAAATAAGCGCAAAACAACCAGCCAATCGGACCAACCAGAACCTCATACAGATTTGAACCCACTCATAATCCGAGGCCTGTGCTGCCTTCCCTGCGTGACTGCCGACCGGAATGACCTTTGACCTCGAGTGGGGGACGTTATCTCCGAAGAGAACGCTCGTGAACCGCCAAACACGAGCAAGTGCCAAGGGCACCTGTTAACTTTTCCCGAGGAAAGATTTTTCTGGTCTCGAACCCGGGAACCTCCGACGCTGGAACCAACCTAATGAGAGTTAGACGCTTTGCCGACTGTACCACCGAGATCTAAGATAATTACTCGAAAATCGGGCATTATATATCTCCAAGTCTTTTATTGTAGTCTTTTTGTCACTTTTACCTAAACAAGTATTAGTTATCATGGTTATCCAAGCATTGGAAAATAACATTTTCATTATCTGCAATTCCCTTTTACGTATATGCTTCGTTGGCAGGAGATCAGCAGTAAAATTTCTATACATCCATATATTTTCTTAACCTAAAATTAAGTTTACGTCTGAATTCAAAATAAATATTTTTACATAATTCTGTAAGTTATCTATTGATAAAGTATATATATATGTAACTCCGCTGAAGAGAATTTAGATGAATTATTAATCTCTCAAATTAATCATCCATGTTATTTATAATATGACTGTGTTAAAGAGACTTTTTTTCGTTCCTAATTAGAGTAATATAATCACTTATATTACAATTACACCAAAGGACATATTGGAAAAAAAATGTAAAAAACAAAGTCAGAGAGAACACGGAATTTTAAAATAAATACTGTAAAATACTCATTTAATTGTTATCATAAATAATATCTCTGCCGGTTTTCTCTCTTCGTTCTTTTCTGTGTCTACGCAGGATTTTACTTTCTTTTTCCCCTCTTTCTGACTGTTTTACCTCCATTATCTCATTATCTTCTTCATTTTCTCTTTCTTTCTCCCGGTTAGTCTTAGAGGGAGGGAGGGAGAGAGGTAGAATGGGAGAAGATTCTCTCTCATTATTTTATTTCATTATTTTCGCTCTCTTTATTTTATTATTATTATTTTTTTACTCTCAGTCTCCGTCTCTCTCATTCTTTCATTTTATCTCTTTCTCTATTCCATTCTCTCTTTCTCATTCCCTTTCTCTTTCTTTCATCTTCTCTCTCTTTTCTTTTCTCTCATTATCTCTATTTCATTATCTCTCTCTCTCTTTCTTTCCTTTGAACTAACAACTGATTGTGTAAACAGTGAAAGGGGGTTTTGTATATATCTTCTTTTCTTTATTTAGAATAACATGCATTAAGCTATCATTAATCCATAGTCCATTCTAACATACATAGAGAGATTTCTTTTCTTCTTCTTCTTTCTTTTATTTTATTTTATTTTATTTATTTTTATTATTATTATTATTTTTTTTTTTGAAACGTTTATTTGCATATTTGGAGATTCTTTCAGGTTGCTTGATGACAGTCCAGGAGATCTGCAGACAAATGGTGTCATTTGTTAACTATCTAATTGTTTCCAAATATAATCAATAAAATTTAAATAGTGGAAAAAGTCTTCGAGGAATATTTTTCTAAAATCTGAATGAGAGAAATGAATATAAAATGATTGCAAAGCTTCTCTTCGCTCTTGAGTTCTCTTTCTTCTCTTCTGTTGAGAATCAGTAAGCGACGAACAGAGGGACACGAGGTGGCGCAAAATGAGGTCGTATGTTGATGGTTATAATAATCCTATAAATGTCTACCTTCTCCAAAAGCCAGAGTGAAGTTGTAAATCGTCAGTAATTAGTACTAATAAGTACACAATTATTAATATATCAAGCATCTTGTTTCTAGTATATTTCACTTCCATTTAGACATGGAATCTTTATTAATGTATTATTCTAACACTTCTTGAAATGATTGAGTTTTATTTTATATTCCTCTTCCCATCTTTTCCTCTTCTGTGTTTTTCACAATAAAATGGATTATACAAAAAATAAACTTATATAAAAATATTAATTTTTCATTCCGACGCATTAAGCTATATTTAGGTTGAAAAAATAATTGTATATATAGAAATTTTACTGCTGATCTCATGCTAACGAAGGATATACGTAAAAGAGAATTGCAGATAATGAAAATGTTATTTTTTAGTGCTTGGATCTTATAGTAATCTATATCATCAATATTACTTGTAGATCAACAGGTTCTTACCGAAGTCATTTTAAACTAGATTGTTTAAATGGTTAAAAAATAAATTGATAAAAATGGAGTAAAAGTGTTTCGAGGGATGTTTCAAATTATCAGAATAACCAAATCTTTCTGCACTTTCTGTTAAATGAATGCAAAACAACCAGCCAATCGGACCAACCAGAACCTCATACAGATTTGAACACTTATAATCCGAGGCCTGTGCTGCCTTCCCTGCGTGACTGCCGACCGGAATGACCTTTGACCTCGAGTGGGGGACGTTATCTCCGAAGAGAACGCTCGTGAACCGCCAAACACGAGCAAGTGCCAAGGGCACCTGTTAACTTTTCCCGAGGAAAGATTTTTCTGGTCTCGAACCCGGGAACCTCCGACGCTGGAACCAACCTAATGAGAGTTAGACGCTTTGCCGACTGTACCACCGAGATCTAATAAGGAAGGCGAAAATCGGCCCTTTATATATCTCCAAGTCTTTTTGTCACTTTTACCTGAACAAGTATTAGTTATTATGGTTATCCAAGCATTGGAAAATAACATTTTCATTATCTGCAATTCCCTTTTACGTATATGCTTCGTCGGCAGGAGATCAGCAGTAAAATTTCTATACATCCATATATTTTCTTAACCTAAAATTAAGTTTACGTCTGAATTCAAAATTAATATTTTTACATAATTCTATAAGTTATCTATTAATAAAGTATATATATGTAATTCCGCTGAAGAGAATTTAGATGAATTATTAATCTCTCAAATTAATCATCCATGTTATTTTTAATTTGATTGTGTTAAAGAGAATCTTTTTTTTTCGTTCCTAATTAGATTAATATAATCAATTATATTACAATTACACCAAAGGACATGTTGGAGAAAACTGTAAAGACAAAGTCAGAGAGAACACGGAATTTTAAAATAAATACTGTAAAATACTCATTTTTATTGTTATCATAAACAATATCTCTGCCGGTTTTCTCTCTTCGTTCTTTTCTGTGTCAACGCAGGAATTTACTTTCTTTTTTTTCCCTCTTCTGACTGTTTTACCTCCATCCCCTCTCCCTCTCTCATTATCTTTCTTTCATTCTCTCTTTCTTCTCCCGGTTAATCTTAGAGGGGAGGGAGAGGAGAGAGGTAGAATGGGAGAAGATTCTTTCTTATCGCTCTCTTATATACTATTTTCTCAGTCTCTCTCTCTCTCATTCTCTTTCATTCTATCTCTTTCTATATTTCATTCTCTCTCTCATTCCCTTTCTTTTTTTTTCTTTCTTTCTTTCTCTCTCTCTTCTTTTCTCTTATTCTCTCTATTTCATTATCTCTCTCTCTCTCTCCTCTTTCTCTCACTGTCTTTCCCTTGAACTAACGATTGTGTAAACAGTGAAAGGGGGTTTTGTATATATCTTCTTTTCTTTATTTAGAATAACATGCATTAAACTATCATTAATCCATAGTCCATTCTAACATACAGAGAGAGATTTCTTTTTTTTTTTTTCTTTTTTCTTTTTTGTAACGTTTATTTGCATATTTGGAGATTCTTTCAGGTTGCTTGATGACAGTCCAGGAGATCTGCAGACAAATGGTGTCATTTGTTAACCATCTAATTGTTTCCAAATATATTAAAAGAAATTTATATAGTGGAAAAAAGTCTCGAGGAATATTTTTCTAAAATCTGAATGAGAGAAATGACTATAAAATGATTGCAAAACTTCTCTTCGCTCCAGAATTCCCTTTCTCTTTTCTTTAAGTTAATAATCAGTGAGCGACGAACAGGGAGACACGTGGTGGCGGAGAATATTATGTTGATGGTTATAATGACTCCGAGAATGTCCGCTTTCTTCACAAGTCATGATTGTGCCAGTCGTCAGTAATGAAGTATTAATAAATACAGTTTTCATATATATAAATTAAAGAGATCAAACATTCCAATTTTTCGTGACATTTGATTACAAATGAAGACTTACTTATTTTATCGTTTTATTGTACTACTTGAAATGATTAATGAATTTACATTTATGTTCTTCTCCCCATCTTTTCCTCTTCCGTATTTTTCACAATAACATGTATTTTGCAAAACAAACAATTGATTAACTTATTAGCATAAGCCAATCTTTAATTTCGCTTACTGATCTGCCGTAGTTTCTTATTTCGTTTTTTTTTTTTTTTTTTTTTGTTTTTTTAGCTAAATTATTATCTGGTTAAAATTGAATAAGTAAAAGTGAAGGAGTGAAAACTCTCAAGGAATGTTTCAAATAATCTGAATAACCTTTCTGCTCCAAATTGTTGTTAAATAAGCGAAAAACAACCAGCCAATCGGACCAACCAGAACCTCATACAGATTTGAACCCACTCATAATCCGAGGCCCAGGCTGCCTTCCCTGCGTGACTGCCGACCGGAATGACCTTTGACCTCGAGTGGGGACGTTATCTCCGAAGAGAACGCTCGTGAACCGCCAAACACGAGCAAGTGCCAAGGGCACCTGTTAACTTTTCCCGAGGGAAAGATTTTTTTCTGGTCTCGAACCCGGGAACCTCCGACGCTGGAACCAACCTAATGAGAGTTAGACGCTTTGCCGACTGTACCACCGAGATCTAAGATACTCACTGAAAATCGGGCATTATATATCTCCAAGTCTTTTATTGTAGTCTTTTTGTCACTTTTACCTAAACAAGTATTAGTTATCATGGTTATCCAAGCATTGAAAATATTTTCATTATCTGCAATTCCCTTTTACGTATATGCTTCGTCGGCAGGAGATCAGCAGTAAAATTTCAATACATCCATATATTTTCTTAACCTAAAATTAAGTTTACGTCTGAATTCAAAATAAATATTTTTACATAATTCTATAAGTTATCTATTGATAAAGTATATATATATGTAACTCCGCTGAAGAGATTTCTAGATGAATTATTAATCTCTCAAATTAATCATCCATGTTATTTTTAATTTGATTGTGTTAAAGAGAATCTTTTTTTTTCGTTCCTAATTAGAGTAATATAATCACTTATATTACAATTACACCAAAGGACATATTGGAAAAAAATGTAAAAACAAAGTCAGAGAGAACACGGAATTTTAAAATAAATACTGTAAAATACTCATTTTATTGTTGTCATAAACAATACTTGCCGGTTTTCTCTCTTCGTTCTTTTCTGTGTCAACGCAGGAATTTACTTTCTTTTTTTCCCCTCTTCTGACTGTTTTACCTCCATCCCCCTCTCCCTCTCTCATTATCTTTCTCTTTCATTCTCTCTTTCTTCTCCCGGTTAGTCTTAGAGGGAGGGAGGGAGAGAGGTAGAATGGGAGAAGATTCTCTCTTTCTCTATCGCTCTCTTTATATATCTATTTTCTCTCAGTCTCTCTCTCTCTCTCTCTCATTCTCTTTCATTCTATCTCTTTCTATATTTCATTCTCTCTCTCTCATTCCCTTTCTTCTTTCTTTCATCTCTATCTCTCTTTCTTTTCTCTTATTCTCTATTCCATTATCTCTCTCTCTCTCTCCTCTTTCTCTCTCTCAGTCTTTCCCTTGAACTAACAATTGATTGTGTAAACAGTGAAAAGGTGTTATGTATATATCTTCTTTTCTTTATTTAGAATAACATGCATTAAGCTATCATTAATCCATAGTCCATTCTAACATACAGAGAGAGATTTCTTTTCTTTTCTTTTCTGTTTTTCTTGTAACGTTATTTGCATATTTGGAGATTCTTTCAGGTTACATGATGACAGTCCAGGAGATCTGCAGACAAATGGTGTCATTTGTTAACCATCTAATTGTTTCCAAATATATTAAAAGAAATTTATATAGTGGAAAAAAGTCTCGAGGAATATTTTTCTAAAATCTGAATGAGAGAAATTACTATAAAATGATTGCAAAACTTCTCTTCGCTCCAGAATTCCCTTTCTCTTTTCTTTAAGTTAATAATCAGTGAGCGACGAACAGGGAGACACGTGGTGGCGGAGCATCATTATGTTGATGGTTATAATGACCTGAGAATGTCCGCTTTCTTCACAAGTCATGATTGTGCCAGTCGTCAGTAATGAAGTATTAATAAATACAGTTTTCATATATATAAATTAAAGAGATCAAACATTCCATTCTTTCGCATTTGATTACAAATGAAGACTTACTTATTTTATCGTTTTATTGTACTACTTGAAATGATTAATGAATTTACATTTATGTTCTTCTCCCCATCTTTCCTCTTCCGCTTCTTTTCACAATAACATGTATTTTGCAAAACAAACAATTGATTAACTTATTAGCATAAGCCAATCTTTAATTTCGCTTACTGATCTGCTGTAGTTTCTTATTTCGTTTTTTTTTTGTTTTGTTTTTTTAGCTAAATTATCTGTTAAAATTGAATAGTAAAAGTGAAGGAGGAAAACTCTCATGAATGTTTCAAATAATCTGAATAACCTTTCTGCTCCTAATTGTTGTTAAATAAGCGAAAAACAACCAGCCAATCGGACCAACCAGAACCTCATACAGATTTGAACCCACTCATAATCCGGAGCCTGTGCTGCCTTCCCTGCGTGACTGCCGACCGGAATGACCTTTGACCTCGAGTGGGGACGTTATCTCCGAAGAGAACGCTCGTGAACCGCCAAACACGAGCAAGTGCCAAGGGCACCTGTTAACTTTTCCCGAGGAAAGATTTTTCTGGTCTCGAACCCGGGAACCTCCGACGCTGGAACCAACCTAATGAGAGTTAGACGCTTTGCCGACTGTACCACCGAGATCTAAGATAATTACTCGAAAATCGGGCATTATATATCTCCAAGTCTTTTATTGTAGTCTTTTTGTCACTTTTACCTAAACAAGTATTAGTTATCACGGTTATCCAAGCATTGAAAATAACATTTCATTATCTGCAATTCCCTTTTACGTATATGCTTCGTCGGCAGGAGATCAGCAGTAAAATTTCAATACATCCATATATTTTCTTAACCTAAAATTAAGTTTACGTCTGAATTCAAAATAAATATTTTTACATAATTCTGTAAGTTATCTATTGATAAAGTATATATATATGTAACTCCGCTGAAGAGAATTTAGATGAATTATTAATCTCTCAAATTAATCATCCATGTTATTTTTAATTTGATTGTGTTAAAGAGAATCTTTTTTTTTCGTTCCTAATTAGAGTAATATAATCACTTATATTACAATTACACCAAAGGACATATTGGAAAAAATGTAAAGTAAAGTCAGAGAGAACACGGAATTTTAAAATAAATACTGTAAAATACTCATTTTAATTGTTATCATAAACAATATCTCTGGTTATTTTCTTCTTCGTTCTTTTCTGTGTCTACGCAGGATTTTACTTTCTTTTTTCCCTCTTCTGACTGTTTTACTCCATTATCTCATTATCTTTCTCTTCTTTCATTTTCTCTTCTCTTCCGGTTAGTCTTAGAGGGAGAGAGGTAGAAAGGGAGAAGATTCTCTCTCATTATCTATCGCTCTTTATTTTTTATTTTTTTTACTCTCAGTCTCTGTCTCTCTCATTCTTTCATTTTATCCCTTTCTCTATTTCATTCTCTCTTTCTCATTCTCTTTCCCTTTCTTTCATCTTCTCTCTCTTTTCTTTTCTCTCATTATCTCTATTTCATTATCTCTCTCTCTCTCTCTCTTTCTTTCCCTTGAACTAACAATTGATTTGTATATATCTTCTTTTCTTTATTTAGAATAACATGCATTAAGCTATCATTAATCCATAGTCCATTCTAACATACATAGAGAGATTTCTTTTCTTCTTCTTCTTTCTTTTATTTTATTTTATTTTATTTATTTTTATTATTTTTTTTTTTTTTTTTTTTTGAAACGTTTATTTGCATATTTGGAGATTCTTTCCGGTTGCTTGATGACAGTCCAGGAGATCTGCAGACAAATGGTGTCATTTTTTAACCATCTAATTGTTTCCAAATATAATCAATGAAATTTGTATAGTGAAAAAAAGAATCGAGGAATATTTTTCTAAAATCTGAATGAGAGAAATGAATATAAAATGATTGCAAAGCTTCTCTTCGCTCTTGAGTTCTCTTTCTCTTCTCTTTCTGTTGAGAATCAGTAAGCGACGAACAGAGGGACACGAGGTGGCGCAAAATGAGGTCGTATGTTGATGGTTATAATTAATCCTATAAATGCCTACCTTCTCCAAAGCCAGAGTGAAGTTGTAAATCGTCATACTGGGTACTAATAAGTACACAATGATTAATATATCAAGCATCTTGTTTCTAGGGTATATTTCATCCCATTTAAACATGGAATCTTTATTAATGTATTATTCTAACACTTCTGAAATGATTGAGTTTTATTTTTATATTTCTCTTCCCATCTTTTCCTCTTCTGTGTTTTTCACAATAAAATGGATTATACAAAAAATAAACTTATATAAAAATATTAATTTTTCATTCCGACGCATTAAGCTATATTTAGGTTGAAAAAATAATTGTATATATAGAAATTTTACTGCTGATCTCATGCTAACGAAGGATATAATAAAAGAGAATTGCAGATAATGAAAATGTTTATTTTTAGTGCTTGGATCTTATAGTAATCTATATCATCAATATTACTTGTAGATCAACAGGTTCTTACCGAAGTCATTTTAAACTAGATTGTTTAAATGGTTAAAAAATAAATTGATAAAAATGGAGTAAAAGTGTTTCGAGGGATGTTTCAAATTATCAGAATAACCAAATCTTTCTGCACTTTCTGTTAAATGAATGCAAAACAACCAGCCAATCGGACCAACCAGAACCTCATACAGATTTGAACCCACTCATAATCCGAGGCCTGTGCTGCCTTCCCTGCGTGACTGCCGACCGGAATGACCTTGACCTCGAGAGTGGGGACGTTATCTCCGAAGAGAACGCTCCGGGAACTGCCAAACACGAGCAAGTGCCAGGGCATCTGTTAACTTTTCCCGAGGAAAGATTTTTCTGGTCTCGAACCCTGGAACCTCCGACGCTGGAACCAACCTAATGAGAAAGGTGACGCTTTGTCGACTGTACCACCGAGATCTAATTAAGGAAAGCGAAAATCAAGCCTTATATATCTCCAAGTCTTTTATTGTAGTCTTTTTGTCACTTTTACCTAAACAAGTCTTATTAGTTATTATGGTTATCCAAGTATTGGAAAATAACATTATCATTATCTGCAATTCCCTTTTACGTATATGCTTCGTCGGCAGGAGATCAGCAGTAAAATTTCTATACATCCATATATTTTCTTAACCTAAAATTAAGTTTGTGTCTGAATTCAAAATAAATATTTTTACATAATTCTATAAGTTATCTATTAATAAAGTATATATATGTAATTCCGCTGAAGAGAATTTAGATTATTTATTAATCTCTCAAATTAATCATCCATGTTATTTTTAATTTGATTGTGTTAAAGAGTCTCTTTTTTTTCGTTCCTTGTTAGATTAATATGATCAATTATATTACAATTACACCAAAGGACATGTTGGAGAAAACTGTATAGACAAAGTCAGAGAGAACACGGAATTTTAAAATAAATACTGTAAAATACTCATTTAATTGTTATCATAAACAATATCTCTGCCGGTTTTCTCTCTTCGTTCTTTTCTGTGTCTACGCTGGATTTTTTTCCCTTTTTTCCCATCTTCTGACTGTTTTACCTCCATTATCTCATTATCTTTTCTCTTCATTCTTCTTCCGGTTAGTCTTAGAAGGAGGGAGGGAGGGAGGTAGAATGGGAGAAGATTCTCTCTTTCTCTATCCCTCTCTTTATATATCTATTTTCTCTGTCTCTCTCTCTCTCTCATTCTCTTTCATTCTGTCTCTTTCTCTATTCCATTTTCTTTCTCGTTCCTTTCTCTTCTCGTTCCCTTTCTTTCTTTTCATCTTTTCTCTCTCTTCTTTTCTCTCATTCTCTCTATTCCATTATCTCTCTCTCTCTCTTTCTTTCTTTCCTTTGAACTAACGATTGATTGTGTAAACAGTGAAAGGGGGTTTTGTATATATCTTCTTTTCTTTCTTTAGAATAACATGCATTAAGCTACCATGAATCCATAGTCCATTCTGACATACATAGAGAGATTTCTTTTTTCTTTCTTTCTTTTTTGTAACGTTTATTTGCATATTTGGATATTCTTTCCGGTTGCTTGATGACAGTCCAGGAGATCTGCAGACAAATGGTGTCATTTGTTAACTATCTAATTGTTTCCAAAAATAATCAATAAATACTAAGTATAAGTAATTATGGTTATCGTATCGGGCCTTATATATCTCCGACACTTTTATTATAGGCTTTTTTTTGTCACTTTTGCCTTTCCTTTAATTTGATTATCATTTTTTAATTAAGTTTGTTGTTTAAATTTCCTTATCAAATCATCTTAACAATAGCAAATATGATCATTCACGCTATTTACATTCCCGTTGATAAGGTTATTAGATATATTAATCTGGTTCTGTTAAACAAACACTAATTATTAGGTTAATTTTTTGTAATGATAATAATAATGATATTCATCTTCTGAAATTAATTTATCAATATACAATTAACGTCAGTAAATCAAGCATTTAATAAATTATCTTCCTTTTTTAAACAGAATTATTTTCGACTATCGTTAATAGACGAAGATTTAAAAGAGTTAAGGTAATTATAACATGAAAAAGAGAGAACAAAAACGTATGAAATAAGAACCCAAATGAAAATAAAGACATTAAGAAAATACTATAAATGACCTACCGTCACTTTCACTGATATTCCAACCAATACCTGTCAATCTTTTGAACAAAATTTTTATTAATGCATAATTTCTAAACAATATCGTGCTTTCTCTTTCTATCTCTCTGTTTATTTCTCTTCTTTCCGTATTTTCCTTCCTCCCTTGTTCTTTATCGAACTCTTTCTTAATTCCTATCTTTTCTCTGACTGTTTCACCCTCTTTTCCCCTTCTATCTCTCTCTCTCTCTCTTTCTCTCTCTCTCTCTCTCTCTCTCTCTCTCTCTCTCTCTATATATATATATATATATATATATATATACATATATATATATATATATATATATATATATATATATATATATATATATATATATATTTATCTCTCTCTTTCTCCTTTTCTCTCTCTCTCTCCTTCTCCCCCATTTGTCTCTCTCTGTCTTCTCCTCCCTCTCTCTGTTCGCCTGTCTGTTTCTTCCTTCCATAATCTTAAGGTCTGCAAGTACAATCATTGAGGTTATTTTGCATTCTCGCCAATAAGGATATCAAACGTAACTCAATCTTCTTTATGCTAAACAAGTATTGATTATTATGAGGCATGCACTTGCATTCTTATATGATTTGGGCATTTTAGCATGGAATTGTCACTAAACTCTCATTATGATGATATAACGAGATCTATCGAAGGAAGGCGAAAATCGCCTATATATCTCCAACTCTTTTATTAGAGACTTTTTGTCACTTTTATCTGAACAAGTATTAGTTATTATGGTTATCCAAGCATTCGAAAATAACATTATCTGCAATTCCTTTTACGTATATGCTTCGTCGGCAGGAGATCAGCAGTAAAATTTCTATACATCCATATATTTTCTCAACCTGAAATCAAGTTTATGTCATATGTATGTATTCTACTTAATTTAAGAATAAATGTTATTAAATGTTTATAAGTAGATCATTACGCAATATATATAAACAAATTACTATATTAAAGAGAATTTATGTAATCATTCATCGCTGTAATCAATCATCTATAAGTTATTTTGAATATTTTTATTGTGCAAAAGATAATTATTATTATTATTATCATTATAATTATTTATTTATTCTATTATTTGCTTTATTTTTTATTTCTTATTTTTTTTCTTTTTTTTTCTTTTTGCTCGCTATTAGATTAATATGATTAATTGTAAAGCAATAACACCAAAGGCCATATGGGGGAAAACTGTAAAAACAGTCAGAGAGAACATGGAATAAAAAAGATAATAATAAATAAATAAAATAAAAGTACACCATCATTTGTATTATCGTAATATCTATGCCGGTTTCTTTTCTCCTATTCTTGTCTCTCGTTTTTTTCTGTTTAATTTTCTATCTTCACAGGAATCTAATTTCCATCCTCCCCCCCCCCCCATTTTTCATTATCGTTCTCTTTCCTCTTCCGGTTAGTCCTAGAGGGAAGGAAAGGAGAAGATTCTCTCATTCTCTGTCCCTCCATTTATTTATCTCTCTCAGTCTCTCTCTCCCATTCTTTCATTATATTTCTCTCTTCATTCTCTCTCGTTCTCTTCTTCATCTTCTTATCCTTTCTTCCTCATTCTCTGTTTCAATATCTTTCTCTCTTTCATTCTTTCTCTCTCTCTCTCTCGCTCTTCCCCTTGAAGTAACAACTGATTTCTGTAAACAGTGAAAAGTTGTTTTGTATATATTTCTTTCTTTCTCCTCTTCTGTTTTGTTTGTGCAAATATATAATAAGTTGTATTAAACTATTAATTCATAGCAATTCTAGCATGAATAGGCTTGTTGTTGTTCGTAACGTTTTTTTTTTCATTTCTGGAGATTCCTACTGGTTGCATAATATTAGTCCGGAGATCTACATAGAATTGTTGTTTTTATTATTTAATTGTTTCCAAATATAATCAATGCAAGTAATTTAGTGGAAAAAAAGTCTCGAGGAATTTACAAAATCTCAATGACAGAGTTACAGGATCTTTTTACTATGAATATAAAATGATTGCAAAACTTCTCTTCGCTCCAGAATTCTCTTCTCTTTCTTTAAGTATTTCTCTCATTTTCTCTTATTTCATTACTTTTCTCTTCTCGCTCTTCCCTGAAATAACAACTTATTTTTCTAAACAGTCAAAAGGTGTTTTATTTTCAAATCAGTGAGCGACGAACAGGGAGACACGTGGTAAGGAGAATATTATGTTGATGGTTATAATGACTCCGAGAATGTCCGCTTTCTTCACAAGTCATGATTGTGCCAGTCGTCAGTAATGGAGTATTAATAAATACAGCTTTCATATAAATATATATATATATATATATATATATATATATATATATATATATATATAAAACATTCCAATTTTTCGTGACATTCGATTACAAATGAAGACTTACTTATTTTATCATTTTATTGTACTACTTGAAATGATTAATGAATTTACAGTAACATGTATTTTGCAAAACGAACAATTGATTAACTTATTAGCATAAGCCAATCTTTAATTTCGCTTGCTGATCTGCCGTAGTTTTTTTTTTTATAGCTAAATTATTATCTGGTTAAAATTGAATAAGTAAAAGTGAAGGAATGAAAACTCTCAAGGAATGTTTCAAATAATCTGAATAACCTTTCTGCTCCAAATTGTTGTTAAATAAGCGAAAAACAACCAGCCAATCGGACCAACCAGAACCTCATACAGATTTGAACCCACTCATAATCCGAGGCCTGTGCTGCCTTCCCTGCGTGACTGCCGACCGGAATGACCTTTGACCTCGAGTGGGGGACGTTATCTCCGAAGAGAACGCTCGTGAACCGCCAAACACGAGCAAGTGCCAAGGGCACCTGTTAACTTTTCCCGAGGAAAGATTTTTCTGGTCTCGAACCCGGGAACCTCCGACGCTGGAACCAACCTAATGAGAGTTAGACGCTTTGTCGACTGTACCACCGAGATCTAATTAAGGAAAGCGAAAATCGGGCCTTATATATCTCCAAGTCTTTTATTGTAGTCTTTTTGTCACTTTTACCTAAACAAGTCTTATTAGTTATTATGGTTATCCAAGTATTGGAAAATAACATTATCATTATCTGCAATTCCCTTTTACGTATATGCTTCGTCGGCAGGAGATCAGCAGTAAAATTTCTATACATCCATATATTTTCTTAACCTAAAATTAAGTTTGTGTCTGAATTCAAAATAAATATTTTTACATAATTCTATAAGTTATCTATTAATAAAGTATATATATGTAATTCCGCTGAAGAGAATTTAATATTTATTAATCTCTCAAATTAATCATCCATGTTATTTTTAATTTGATTGTGTTAAAGAGTCTCTTTTTTTTCGTTCCTTGTTAGATTAATATGATCAATTATATTACAATTACACCAAAGGACATGTTGGAGAAAACTGTATAGACAAAGTCAGAGAGAACACGGAATTTTAAAATAAATACTGTAAAATACTCATTTTAATTGTTATCATAAACAATATCTCTGCCGGTTTTCTCTCTTCGTTTCTTTTCTGTGTCAACGTTGATTTTTTCCCTTTTTTCCCCATCTTCTGACTGTTTTACCTCCATTATCTCATTATCTTTCTCTTTCATTCTCTCTTTCTCTTCCGGTTAGTCTTAGAAGGAGGGAGGGAGGGAGGTAGAATGGGAGAAGATTCTCTCTTTCTCTATCCCTCTCTTTATATATCTATTTTCTCTGTCTCTCTCTCTCTCTCATTCTCTTTCATTCTGTCTCTTTCTCTATTCCATTTTCTCTTTCTCGTTCCCTTTCTCTTTCTCGTTCCCTTTCTTTCTTTCATCTTTCTCTCTTTCTTTTCTCTCATTCTCTCTATTCCATTATCTCTCTCTCTCTCTTTCTTTCTTTCCTTTGAACTAACGATTGATTGTGTAAACAGTGAAAGGGGGTTTTGTATATATCTTCTTTTCTTTCTTTAGAATAACATGCATTAAGCTACCATGAATCCATAGTCCATTCTGACATACATAGAGAGATTTCTTTTCTTTCTTCTTTTTGTAACGTTTATTTGCATATTTGGATATTCTTTCCGGTTGCTTGATGACAGTCCAGGAGATCTGCAGACAAATGAGGCCATTTGTTAACTATCTAATTGTTTCCAAAAATAATCAATAAATACTAAGTATAAGTAATTATGGTTATCGTATCGGGCCTTATATATCCTCGACACTTTTATTATAGGCTTTTTTTTGTCACTTTTGCCTTTCCTTTAATTTGATTATCATTCTTAATTTGCCTGTTGTTTAAATTTCCTTATCAAATCATCTTAACAATAGCAAATATGATCATTCACGCTTTTTTTACATTCCCGTTGATAAGTTATTAGATATATTAACTGTCTCTGTTAAACAAACACTAATTATTAGGTTAATTTTTGTACGATAATAATAATGATATTCATCTTCTGAAATTAATTTATCAATATACAATTAACGTCAGTAAATCAAGCATTTAATAAATTATCTTCCTTTTTTAAACAGAATTATTTTCGACTATCGTTAATAGACGAAGATCTAAAAGAGTTAAGGTAATTATAACATGAAAAAGAGAGAACAAAAACGTATGAAATAAGAACCCAAATGAAAATAAAGACATTAAGAAAATACTATAAATGACCTACCGTCACTTTCACTGATATTCCAACCAATACCTGTCAATCTTTTGAACAAAATTTTTATTAATGCATAATTTCTAAACAATATCGTGCTTTCTCTTTCTATCTCTCTCTGTTTATTTCTCTTTCTTTCCGTATTCTTCCTTGTCCTTTATCGAACTCTTTCTTAATTCCTTTCTTTTCTCTGACTGTTTCACCCTCTTTTTCCCTTCTCTCTCTCTCTCAATTTCTACCTCTTTCTCTTTCTCCTTTTCTCTCTCTCTCTCTCTCTCTCTCTCTCTCTCTCTCTCTCTCTCTCTCTCTATATATATATATATATATATATATATATATATATATATATATATATATATATTTCTATCTCTTTCTCTTTCTCCTTTTCTCTCTCTCTCCTTCTCCCCATTTGTCTCTCTCTGTCTTCCTCCCTCTCTGTCTGCCTGTCTGTTTCTTCCTTCCATAATCTTAAGGTCTGCAAGTACAATCATTGTAAGCTATTTGCATTCTCAAGCAATAAGGATATCAAACGTAATCAATCTTCTTATGCTAAACAAGTATTGATTATTATGAGGCATGCACTTGCATTCTTATATAGATTTGGGCATTTTTAGGCATGGAATTGTCACTAAACTCTCATTATGATGATATAACGAGATCTAATGAAGGAAGGCGAAAATCGCTCTTTATATATCTCCAACTCTTTATTAGAGACTTTTGTCACTTTATCTGAACAAGTATTAGTTATTATGGTTATCCAAGCATTCGAAAATAACATTATCTGCAATTCCCTTTTACGTATATGCTTCGTCGGCAGGAGATCAGCAGTAAAATTTCTATACATCCATATATTTTCTCAACCTGAAATCAAGTTTATGTCATATGTATGTATTCTACTTAATTTAAGAATAAATGTTATTAAATGTTTATAAGTAGACTAATAATGCAATATATATAAAACAAATTACTATATTAAGAGAATTTATGATGTAATCATTCATCGCTGTAATCAATCATCTATAAGTTATTTGAATATTTTGTTGTGCAAAAGATAATAATTATTATTATTATCATTATAATTATTTATTTATTCTATTATTTTCTTTATTTTTATTTTTTTTTTTTTTTTTTTTTTTTTTTTTGCTCGCTATTAGATTAATATGATTAATTGTAAAGCAATAACACCAAAGGCCATATGGGGGAAAACTGTAAAAACAGTCAGAGAGAACATGGAATAAAAAAGATAATAATAAATAAATAAAATAAAAGTACACCATCATTTGTATTATCGTAATATCTATGCCGGTTTCTTTTCTCCTATTCTTGTCTCTCGTTTTTTTCTGTTTAATTTTCTATCTTCACAGGAATCTAATTTCCATCCTCCCCCCCCCCATTTTTCTCTTTCATTATCGTTCTCTTTCCTTCTCTTCCGGTTAGTCCTAGAGGGAAGGAGGGAGAGAGGCAGAAAGGGAGAAGATTCTCTCATTCTCTGTCCCTCCATTTATTTATCTCTCTCAGTCTCTCTCTCTCTCTTCCCATTCTTTCATTATATTTCTCTCTTTCATTCTCTCTCTCGTTCTCTTTCTCTCTTTCATCTTCTCTCTCTTATCCTTTCTCTCATTCTCTCTGTTTCAATATCTTCTTTCATTCCCTTCTTTCTCTCTCTCGCTCTTCCCCTTGAAGTAACAACTGATTTCTGTAAACAGTGAAAAGTTGTTTTGTATATATTTCTTTCTTCTTCCTCTTCTGTTTTGCTTGTGCAAATATATAATAAGTTGTATTAAACTATTATTAATTCATAGCAATTCTAGCATGAATATTTTGTTGTTGTTCGTAACGTTTTTTTTTTCATTTCTGGAGATTCCTACTGGTTGCATAATATTAGTCCAGGAGATCTACATAGAATTGTTGTTTTTATTATTTAATTGTTTCCAAATATAATCAATGCAAGTAATTTAGTGGAAAAAAAGTCTCGAGGAATTTACAAAATCTCAATGACAGAGTTACTACAGGATCTTTTTTTACTATGAATATAAATGATTGCAAAACTTCTTCGCCCAGAATTCTCTTTCTTTAAGTATTTCTCTCATTTTCTCTATTTCATTATTTCTTCTCTCTTTTCGCTCTTCCCTTGAAATAACAACTTATTTTTCTAAACAGTCAAAAGGTGTTTTATTTTCAAATCAGTGAGCGACGAACAGGGAGACACGTGGTGGCGGAGAATATTATGTTGATGGTTATAATGACTCCGAGAATGTCCGCTTTCTTCACAAGTCATGATTGTGCCAGTCGTCAGTAATGGAGTATTAATAAATACAGCTTTCATATAAATATATATATATATATATATATAAAACATTCCAATTTTTCGTGACATTCGATTACAAATGAAGACTTACTTATTTTATCATTTTATTGTACTACTTGAAATGATTAATGAATTTACAGTAACATGTATTTTGCAAAAACGAATAATTGATTAACTTATTAGCATAAGCCAATCTTAATTTCGCTTGCTGATCTGCCGTTTTTTTTGACCTTTCTGCTCCAAATTGTTGTTAAATAAGCGAAAAACAACCAGCCAATCGGACCAACCAGAACCTCATACAGATTTGAACCCACTCATAATCCGAGGCCTGTGCTGCCTTCCCTGCGTGACTGCCGACCGGAATGACCTTTGACCTCGAGTGGGGGACGTTATCTCCGAAGAGAACGCTCGTGAACCGCCAAACACGAGCAAGTGCCAAGGGCACCTGTTAACTTTTCCCGAGGAAAGATTTTTCTGGTCTCGAACCCGGGAACCTCCGACGCTGGAACCAACCTAATGAGAGTTAGACGCTTTGTCGACTGTACCACCGAGATCTAATTAAGGAAAGCGAAAATCGGGCCTTATATATCTCCAAGTCTTTTATTGTAGTCTTTTTGTCACTTTTACCTAAACAAGTCTTATTAGTTATTATGGTTATCCAAGTATTGGAAAATAACATTATCATTATCTGCAATTCCTTTACGATATATGCTTCGTCGGCAGGAGATCAGCAGTAAAATTTCTATACATCCATATATTTTCTTAACCTAAAATTCAGTTTGTGTCTGAATTCAAAATAAATATTCTTACATAATTCTATAAGTTATCTATTTATAAAGTATATATATGTAATTCCGCTGAAGAGAATTTAGATGAATTATTAATCTCTCAAATTAATCATCCTTGTTATTTATAATATGTGTTAAAGAGACTCTTTTCTTCGTTCCTTGTTAGATTGATATGATCAATTATATTACAATTACACCAAAGGACATGTTGGAGAAAACTGTAAAGACAAAGTCAGAGAGAACACGGAATTTTAAAATAAATACTGTAAAATACTCATTTTTATTGTTATCATAAACAATATCTCTGCCGGTTTTCTCTCTTCGTTCTTTTCTGTGTCTACGCTGGATTTTTTTCCCTTTTTTCCCATCTTCTGACTGTTTTACCTCCATTATCTCATTATCTTTCTCTTTCATTCTCTCTTTCTCTCTTCCGGTTAGTCTTAGAGGGAGGGAGGGAGAGAGGTAGAAAGGGAGAAGATTCTCTCTCATTCTCTATCGCTCTCTTTATATATCTATTTTCTCTGTCTCTCTCTCTCTCTCTCTCTCATTCTCTTTCATTCTGTCTCTTTCTCTATTCCATTTTCTCTTTCTCGTTCCCTTTCTTTCTCGTTCCCCTTTCTCTTTCTTTCATCTTTTTCTCTCTTCTTTCTCTCATTCTCTCTATTCCATTATCTCTCTCTCTCTCTCTCTTTCTTTCTTTCCTTTGAACTAACGATTGATTGTGTAAACAGTGAAAGGGGGTTTTGTATATATCTTCTTTTCTTTCTTTAGAATAACATGCATTAAGCTACCATGAACTATTAGTCCATTCTGACATACAGAGATTTCTTTTTCTTTCTTTCTTTTTTGTAACGTTTATTTGCATATTTGGATATTCTTTCCGGTTGCTTGATGACAGTCCAAGAGATCTGCAGACAAATGGTGTCATTTGTTAACTATCTAATTGTCTAAAAATAATCAATAAATACTAAGTATAAGTAATTATGGTTATCGTATCGGGCCTTATATATCTCCGACACTTTTATTATAGGCTTTTTTTGTCACTTTTGCCTTTCCTTTAATTTGATTGGAGTCATTCTTAATTTGCCTGTTGTTTAAATTTCCTTATCAAATCATCTTAACAATAGCAAATATGATCATTCACGCTATTTACATTCCCGTTGATAAGGTTATTAGATATATTAATCTGGTTCTGTTAAACAAACACTAATTATTAGGTTAATTTTTTGTAATGATAATAATAATGATATTCATCTTCTGAAATTAATTTATCAATATACAATTAACGTCAGTAAATCAAGCATTTAATAAATTATCTTCCTTTTTT
This sequence comes from Penaeus japonicus, assembly GCA_017312705.2. NCBI lineage: Eukaryota > Metazoa > Arthropoda > Malacostraca > Decapoda > Penaeidae > Penaeus > Penaeus japonicus. Next base: position 83,733 of record BOPN01001139.1, on the reverse strand, counting down.
AAACAGAATTATTTTCGACTATCGTTAATAGACGAAGATCTAAAAGAGTTAAGGTACTATAACATGAAAAAGAGAGAACAAAAACGTATGAAATAAGAACCCAAATGAAAATAAAGACATTAAGAAAATACTATAAATGACCTACCGTCACTTTCACTGATATTCCAACCAATACCTGTCAATCTTTTGAACAAAATTTTTATTAATGCATAATTTCTAAACAATATCGTGCTTTCTCTTTCTATCTCTCTCTGTTTATTTCTCTTTCTTTCCGTATTCTTCCTTGTCCTTTATCGAACTCTTTCTTAATTCCTTTCTTTTCTCTGACTGTTTCACCCTCTTTTTCCCTTCTCTCTCTCTCTCAATTTCTACCTCTTTCTCTTTCTCCTTTTCTCTCTCTCTCTCTCTCTCTCTCTCTCTCTCTCTCTCTCTCTCTCTATATATATATATATATATATATATATATATATATATATTTATCTCTTTCTCTTTCTCCTTTCTCTCTCTCTTCTCCTTCTCCCCATTTGTCTCTCTGTCTTCTCCTCCTCTCTGTTCGCCTGTCTGTTTCTTCCTTCCATAATCTTAAGGTCTGCAAGTACAATCATTGAGGTTATTTGCATTCTCGCTAATAAGGATATCAAACGTAATCAATCTTCTTATGCTAAACAAGTATTGATTATTATGAGGCATGCACTTGCATTCTTATATAGATTTGGGCATTTTTAGGCATGGAATTGTCACTAAACTCTCATTATGATGATATAACGAGATCTAATGAAGGAAGGCGAAAATCGCTCTTTATATATCTCCAACTCTTTTATTAGAGACTTTTTGTCACTTTTATCTGAACAAGTATTAGTTATTATGGTTAACCAAGCATTCGAAAATAACATTATTCGTAAATTTCTTTACGTATATGCTGTCGGCAGGGGAGACTTCACAGTAAAATTTCTATACATCCATATATTTTCTCAACCTGAAATCAAGTTTATGTCATATGTATGTATTCTACTTAATTTAAGAATAAATGTTATTAAATGTTTATAAGTAGACTAATAATGCAATATATATAAACAAATTACTATATTAAAGAGAATTTATGTAATCATTCATCGCTGTAATCAATCATCTATAAGTTATTTTGAATATTTTTATTGTGCAAAAGATAATAATTATTATTATTATCATTATAATTATTTATTTATTCTATTATTTGCTTTATTTTTTTATTTCTATTTTTTTCTTTTTTTTTTCTTTTGCTCGCTATTAGATTAATATGATTAATCAAAGCAATAACACCAAAGGCCATATGGGGGAAAACTGTAAAAACAGTCAGAGAGAACATGGAATAAAAAAGATAATAATAAATAAATAAAATAAAAGTACACCATCATTTGTATTATCGTAATATCTATGCCGGTTTCTTTTCTCCTATTCTTGTCTCTCGTTTTTTTCTGTTTAATTTTCTATCTTCACAGGAATCTAATTTCCATCCTCCCCCCCCCCCCCCATTTTTCTCTTTCATTATCGTTCTCTTTCCTTCTCTTCCGGTTAGTCCTAGAGGGAAGGAGGGAGAGAGGCAGAAAGGGAGAAGATTCTCTCATTCTCTGTCCCTCCATTTATTTATCTCTCTCAGTCTCTCTCTCTCCCATTCTCTTTCATTATATTTCTTCATTCTCTCTCTCTCGTTCTCTTTCTCTCTTTCATCTTCTCTCTCTTATCCTTTCTCTCATTCTCTCTGTTTCAATATCTTTCTCTCTTTCATTCTTTTTCTCTCTCTCGCTCTTCCCCTTGAAGTAACAACTGATTGTAAACAGTGAAAAGCTGTTTTGTATATATTTCTTCTTCTCCTTCTTCTCTGTTTTGCTTGTGCAAATATATAATAAGTTGTATTAAACTATTATTAATTCATAGCAATTCTAGCATGAATATTTTGTTGTTGTTCGTAACGTTTTTTTTTTCATTTCTGGAGATTCCTACTGGTTGCATAATATTAGTCCAGGAGATCTACATAGAATTGTTGTTTTTATTATTTAATTGTTTCCAAATATAATCAATGCAAGTAATTTAGTGGAAAAAAGTCTCTTGAGGAATTTACAAAATCAATGACAGAGAGTTACAGGATCTTTTTACTATGAATATAAAATGATTGCAAAACTTCTTCGCTCCAGAATTCCCTTCTTTCTTTAAGTATTTCTCTTTCATTTTTCTATTTCATTACTTTTCTCTCTTTCTCGCTCTTTCCCTTGAAATAACAACTTATTTTTCTAAACAGTCAAAAGGTGTTTTATTTTCAAATCAGTGAGCGACGAACAGGGAGACACGTGGTGGCGGAGAATATTATGTTGATGGTTATAATGACTCCGAGAATGTCCGCTTTCTTCACAAGTCATGATTGTGCCAGTCGTCAGTAATGGAGTATTAATAAATACAGCTTTCATATAAATATATATATATATATATATATATATAAAACATTCCAATTTTTCGTGACATTCGATTACAAATGAAGACTTACTTATTTTACTCTTATTGTACTACTTGAAATGATTAATGAATTTACAGTAACATGTATTTTGCAAAACGAACAATTGATTAATCCCATTAGCATAAGCCAATCTTTAATTTCGCTTGCTGATCTGCCGTAGTTTTTTTTTTTTATAGCTAAATTATTATCTGGTTAAAATTGAATAAGTAAAAGTGAAGGAATGAAAACTCTCAAGGAATGTTTCAAATAATCTGAATAACCTTTCTGCTCCAAATTGTTGTTAAATAAGCGAAAAACAACCAGCCAATCGGACCAACCAGAACCTCATACAGATTTGGAACCCACCTATAATCCGGAGGCCTGTGCTGCCTTCCTGCGTGACTGCCGACCGGAATGACCTTTTGACCTCGAGAGGGGACGTTATCTACGAAGAGAACGCTCGTGAACCGCCAAACACGAGCAAGTGCCCAGGACACCTGTTAACTTTTCCCGAGGAAAGATTTTCTGGTCTCGAACCCGGGAACCTCCGACGCTGGAACCAACCTAATGAGAGTTAGACGCTTTGTCGACTGTACCACCGAGATCTAATTAAGGAAAGCGAAAATCGGGCCTTATATATCTCCAAGTCTTTTATTGTAGTCTTTTTGTCACTTTTACCTAAACAAGTCTTATTAGTTATTATGGTTATCCAAGTATTGGAAAATAACATTATCATTATCTGCAATTCCCTTTTACGTATATGCTTCGTCGGCAGGAGATCAGCAGTAAAAATTTTATACATCCATATATTTTTTTAACCTAAAATTAAGTTTTTATGTCTGAATTCAAAATAAATATTTTTACATAATTCTATAAGTTATCTATTAATAAAGTATATATATGTAATTCCGCTGAAGAAAATTTAGATGAATTATTAATCTCTCAAATTAATCATCCATGTTATTTATAATGTGATTGTGTTAAAGAGAATCTTTTTTTTTCGTTCCTTGTTAGATTAATATGATCAATTATATTACAATTACACCAAAGGACATGTTGGAGAAAACTGTAAAAACAAAGTCAGAGAGAACACGGAATTTTAAAATAAATACTGTAAAATACTCATTTTAATTGTTATCATAAACAATATCTCTGCCGGTTTTCTCTCTTCGTTCTTTTCTGTGTCAAGGCAGGATTTTTTTCCCCTTTTTTCCCCATCTTCTGACTGTTTTACCTCCATTATCTCATTATCTTTCTCTTTCATTTTCTCTTTCTCTCTTCCGGTTAGTCTTAGAGGGAGGGAGGGAGAGAGGTAGAATGGGAGAAGATTCTCTCTTTCTCTATCTCTCTCTTTATATATCTATTTTCTCTGTCTCTCTCTCTCTCTCATTCTCTTTCATTCTGTCTCTTCTCTTCTCTATTCCATTTTCTCTTCGTTCCCCCTTTCTTCTCGTTCCCTTTTCTTCATCTTTTCTCTCTCTTCTTTTCTCTCATTCTCTCTATTTCATTATCTATCTCTCTCCTCTCTCTCTCTCTTTCTTTCCTTTGTACTAACGATTGATTGTGTAAACAGTGAAAAGGTGTTTTGTATATATCTTCTTCTCTTTATTTAGAATAGCATGCATTAAGCTATCATTAATCCATAGTCCATTCTAACATACATAGAGAGATTTCTTTTTTCTTTCTTTCTTTCTTTTTTGTAACGTTTATTTGCATATTTGGATATTCTTTCCGGTTGCTTGATGACAGTCCAGGAGATCTGCAGACAAATGGTGTCATTTGTTAACTATCTAATTGTTTCCAAAAATAATCAATAAATACTAAGTATAAGTAATTATGGTTATCGTATCGGGCCTTATATATCTCCGACACTTTTATTATAGGCTTTTTTTGTCACTTTTGCCTTTCCTTTAATTTGATTATCATTCTTAATTTGCCTGTTGTTTAAATTTCCTTATCAAATCATCTTAACAATAGCAAATATGATCATTCACGCTATTTACATTCCCGTTGATAAGGTTATTAGATATATTAATCTGGTTCTGTTAAACAAACACTAATTATTAGGTTAATTTTTTGTAATGATAATAATAATGATATTCATCTTCTGAAATTAATTTATCAATATACAATTAACGTCAGTAAATCAAGCATTTAATAAATTATCTTCCTTTTTTAAACAGAATTATTTTCGACTATCGTTAATAGACGAAGATCTAAAAGAGTTAAGGTAATTATAATATGAAAGAGAGAACAAAAACGTATGAAATAAGAACCCAAATGAAAATAAAGACATTAAGAAAATACTATAAATGACCTACCGTCACTTTCACTGATATTCCAACCAATACCTGTCAATCTTTTGAACAAAATTTTTATTAATGCATAATTTCTAAACAATATCGTGCTTTCTCTTTCTATCTCTCTCTGTTTATTTCTCTTTCTTTCCGTATTCTTCCTTGTCCTTTATCGAACTCTTTCTTAATTCCTTTCTTTTCTCTGACTGTTTCACCCTCTTTTTCCCTTCTCTCTCTCTCTCTCAATTTCTACCTCTTCTCTTTCCCTTTCTCTCTCTCTCTCTTTATATATATATATATATATATATATACATATATATATATATATATATATATATATATATATATATATTTCTATCTCTTCTCTTCTCCTTTTCTCTCTCTTCTCCCCATTTGTCTCTCTCGTCTTCCTCCCTCTCTGCTCCGCCTGTCTGTTTCTTCCTTCCATAATCTTAAGGTCTGCAAGTACAATCATTGAGGTTATTTGCATTCTCGCTAATAAGGATATCAAACGTAATCAATCTTCTTATGCTAAACAAGTATTGATTATTATGAGGCATGCACTTGCATTCTTATATAGATTTGGGCATTTTTAGGCATGGAATTGTCACTAAACTCTCATTATGATGATATAACGAGATCTAATGAAGGAAGGCGAAAATCGCTCTTTATATATCTCCAACTCTTTTATTAGAGACTTTTTGTCACTTTTATCTGAACAAGTATTAGTTATTATGGTTATCCAAGCATTCGAAAATAACATTATCTGCAATTCCCTTTACGTATATATGCTTCGTCGGCAGGAAATCAGCAGTAAAATTTCTATACATCCATATATTTTCTCAACCTGAAATCAAGTTTATGTCATATGTATGTATTCTAATAATTTAAGAATAAATGTTATTAAATGTTTATAAGTAGACTAATAATGCAATATATATAAACAAATTACTATATTAAAGAGAATTTATGTAATCATTCATCGCTGTAATCAATCATCTATAAGTTATTTTGAATATTTTTATTGTGCAAAAGATAATAATTATTATTATTATCATTATAATTATTTATTTATTCTATTATTTGCTTTATTTTTTATTTCTTATTTTTTTTTTTTTTTTTTTTTTGCTCGCTATTAGATTAATATGATTAATTGTAAAGCAATAACACCAAAGGCCATATGGGGGAAAACTGTAAAAACAGTCAGAGAGAACATGGAATAAAAAAGATAATAATAAATAAATAAAATAAAAGTACACCATCATTTGTATTATCGTAATATCTATGCCGGTTTCTTTTCTCCTATTCTTGTCTCTCGTTTTTTTCTGTTTAATTTTCTATCTTCACAGGAATCTAATTTCCATCTTTTTCATTTTTCTCTTTCATTATCGTTCTCTTTCCTTCTCTTCCGGTTAGTCCTAGAGGGAAGGAGGGAGAGAGGCAGAAAGGGAGAAGATTCTCTCATTCTCTGTCCCTCCATTTATTTATCTCTCTCAGTCTCTCTCTCCCATTCTCTTTCATTATATTTCTCTTTCATTCTCTCTCTCTGTCTTTCTCTCTTTCATCTTCTCTCTCTTATCCTTTCTCTCATTCTCTCTGTTTCAATATCTTTCTCTCTCTCTTTCTCTCTCTCTCTCTTTCATTCTCTCTCTCTCGCTTTTCCCCTTGAAGTAACAACTGATTTCTGTAAACAGTGAAAAGTTGTTTTGTATATATTTCTTTCTTCTCCTCTTCTCTGTTTTGCTTGTGCAGATATAGAATAACCTTTATTAAACTATTATTAATTCATAGTAATTCTAGCATTAATATTTTTTTGGTTCGTAACGTTTTTTATTTTCATTTCTGGAGATTCCTACTGGTTGCATAATATTAGTCCAGGAGATCTACATAGAATTGTTGTTTTTATTATTTAATTGTTTCCAAATATAATCAATGCAAGTGATTTAGTGAAAAAAAAAAGTCTCGAGGAATTTACAAAATCTCAATGACAGAGTTACATGATCTTTTTACTATGAATATAAAATGATTGCAAAACTTCTCTTCGCTCCAGAATTCCCTTTCTCTTTTCTTTAAGTATTTCTCTCATTTTCTCTATTTCATTACTTTTCTCTCTTTCTCGCTCTTTCCCTTGAAATAACAACTTATTTTTCTAAACAGTCAAAAGGTGTTTTATTTTCAAATCAGTGAGCGACGAACAGGGAGACACGTGGTGGCGGAGAATATTATGTTGATGGTTATAATGACCTGAATGCTCCGCTTTCTTCACAAGTCATGATTGTGCCAGTCGTCAGTAATGGAGTATTAATAAATACAGCTTTCATATAAATATATATATATATATATATATATATATAAAACATTCCAATTTTTCGTGACATTCGATTACAAATGAAGACTTACTTATTTTATCATTTTATTGTACTACTTGAAATGATTAATGAATTTACAGTAACAGGGTTTTGCAAAACGAACAATTGATTAACTTATTAGCATAAGCCAATCTTTAATTTCGCTTGCTGATCTGCCGTAGTTTTTTTTTTTTTTATAGCTAAATTATTATCTGGTTAAAATTGAATAAGTAAAAGTGAAGGAATGAAAACTCTCAAGGAATGTTTCAAATAATCTGAATAACCTTTCTGCTCCAAATTGTTGTTAAATAAGCGAAAAACAACCAGCCAATCGGACCAACCAGAACCTCATACAGATTTGAACCCACTCATAATCCGAGGCCTGTGCTGCCTTCCCTGCGTGACTGCCGACCGGAATGACCTTTGACCTCGAGTGGGGGACGTTATCTCCGAAGAGAACGCTCGTGAACCGCCAAACACGAGCAAGTGCCAAGGGCACCTGTTAACTTTTCCCGAGGAAAGATTTTTCTGGTCTCGAACCCGGGAACCTCCGACGCTGGAACCAACCTAATGAGAGTTAGACGCTTTGCCGACTGTACCACCGAGATCTAATAAGGAAGGCGAAAATCGGGCCTTATATATCTCCAAGTCTTTTATTGTAGTCTTTTTATCACTTTTACCTAAACAAGTATTAGTTATTATGGTTATCCAAGCATTGGAAAATAACATTATCTTATCTGCAATTCCCTTTTACGTATATGCTTCGTCGGCAGGAGATCAGCAGTAAAATTTCTATACATCCATATATTTTCTTAACCTAGAATTAAGATTATGTCTGAATTCAAAATTAATATTTTTACATAATTCTATAAGTTATCTATTAATAAAGTATATATATGTAATTCCGCTGAAGAGAATTTAGATGAATTATTAATCGCTCAAATTAATCATCCATGTTATTTATAATATGTGTTAAAGAGACTTTTTTTTCGTTCCTTGTTAGATTGATATGATCAATTAGATTACAATTACACCAAAGGACATATTGGAGAAAACTGTAAAGACAAAGTCAGAGAGAACACGGAATTTTAAAATAAATACTGTAAAATACTCATTTTAATTGTTATCATAAACAATATCTCTGCCGGTTTTCTCTCTTCGTTCTTTTCTGTGTCTACGCTGGATTTTTTTCCCTTTTTTCCCATCTTCTGACTGTTTTACCTCCATTATCTCATTATCTTTCTTTCATTCTCTTTCTCTTCCGGTTAGTCTTAGAAGGAGGGAGGGAGGGAGGTAGAATGGGAGAAGATTCTCTTTTCTATCCCTCTTATATATCTATTTTCTGTCTCTCTCTCTCATTCCCTTTTCATTCTGTCTTCTTTTCTATTCCATTTTCTCTTTTCTCTTTCGTTCCCTCTTTCTCTTTTCTCGTTCCTTTCTCTTTCTTCGTCTCATTTTCTTTCTCTCTCTCTCTCTTTCTTTCTCTCATTCTCTCTATTCCATTATCTCTCTCTCTCTCTCTCTTTCTTTCCCTTGAACTAACAATTGATTCTTTATTTAGAATAACATGCATTAAGCTACCATGAATCCATAGTCCATTCTGACATACATAGAGAGATTTCTTTTTTCTTTCTTTCTTTTTTGTAACGTTTATTTGCATATTTGGATATTCTTTCCGGTTGCTTGATGACAGTCCAGGAGATCTGCAGACAAATGGTGTCATTTGTTAACTATCTAATTGTTTCCAAAAATAATCAATAAATACTAAGTATAAGTAATTATGGTTATCGTATCGGGCCTTATATATCTCCGACACTTTTATTATAGGCTTTTTTTATTACTTTTGCCTTTCCTTTAATTTGATTATCATTCTTAATTTGCCTGTTGTTTAAATTTCCTTATCAAATCATCTTAACAATAGCAAATACATCATTCACGCTATTTACATTCCCGTTGATAAGGTTATTAGATATATTAATCTGGTTCTGTTAAAAACACTAATTATTAGGTTAATTCTTTTTTTTAGCTGATAATAATAATGATATTCATCTTCTGAAATTAATTTATCAATATACAATTAACGTCAGTAAATCAAGCATTTAATAAATTATCTTCCTTTTTTAAACAGAATTATTTTCGACTATCGTTAATAGACGAAGATCTAAAAGAGTTAAGGTAATTATAACATGAAAAAGAGAGAACAAAAACGTATGAAATAAGAACCCAAATGAAAATAAAGACATTAAGAAAATACTATAAATGACCTACCGTCACTTTCACTGATATTCCAACCAATACCTATTAATCTTTTGAACAAAATGTTTATTAATGCATAATGTCTAAACAATATCGTGCATTCTCTCTCTATCTCTCTCTGTCTATTTCTCTTTCTTTCCGTCTTCTTCCCTGTCCTTTATCGAACTCTTTCTTAAATCCAATCTTATGTCTGACTGTTTCACCCTCTTTTCCCCTTCTCTCTCTCTACATATATTTCTATCTCTTTCTCCTTTTCTCTCTCTCTCCTCCTCCCTGTTTCTCTCTCTCTCTCCTTCTCCCCATTTCTCTCTCTCTGTCTTCCTCCCTCTCTGTCTGCCTGTCTGTTTCTTCCTTCCATAATCTTAAGGTCTGCAAGTACAATCATTGAGGTTATTTGCATTCTCGCTAATAAGGATATCAAACGTAATCAATCTTCTTATGCTAAACAAGTGTTGTTTATCATGAGGCCCGCACTTGCATTCTTATATAGATTTGGGCATTTTTAGGCATGGAATTGTCACCAAACATTCATTATGATGATATAACGAGATCTAATGAAGGAAGGCGAAAATCGCTCCTAATATATCTCCAACTCTTTTATTAGACTTTCTTCACTTTTACCTGAACAAGTATTAGTTATTATGGTTATCCAAGCATTGGAAAATAACATTTTCATTATCTGCAATTCCCTTTTATGTATATGCTTCCTCGGCAGGAGATCAGCAGTAAAATTTCTATACATCCATATATTTTCTTAAGATTAGGGCTGGTTGTACGTCTAAGTCAAAGTAAATATTTTTACATAATACTATAAGTTATTTCTTAATAAAATATATATAAGAATATGTAACTCCGCTGAAGAGAATTTAGATGAATTATTAATCTCTCAAATTAATCATCCATGTTATATATAATATGATTGTGTTAAAGAGAATCTCTTTTTTTTCGTTCCTAATTAGATTAATATAATCAATTATATAACAATTACACCAAAGGACATATTGGAGAAAAAGACAAAGTCAGAGAGATCACGGAATTTTAAAATAAATACTGTAAAATACTCATCTTTATTGTTATCATAAACAATATCTCTGCCGGTTTTCTCTCTTCGTTCTTTTCTGTGTCTACGCAGGATTTTTTTCCCCTTTTTTCCCCCCATCTTCTGACTGTTTTACCTCCATTATCTCATTATCTTTCTCTTTCATTCTCTCTTTATCTCTTCCGGTTAGTCTTCATTTGTCTGTTGTTTAAATTTCTTCATTCATTCATCTTATTTCAATAGAAGCAAAAAATTGTAAATGACGATAATAGACGATTTTTTTATGAATTGGGTAAATTGTTTCGTGAAAGACTACAAACACACACACACACACACACACACACACACACACACACACGATCACATCCTTGGCCACATTTTATGAGTAAAAAAATGATTCCAAAACTGATGTTTGCTTTCATTCTCTCTCTCTCTCTCTCTCTCTCTCTTTTCCATAAGCTAATAAAAAGTGAGCAACGAACAGAGAGACACAAGATGGCAAGAAATGTATATATAAAATCATGGTTATAATAACTCTATAGATATCTGTTCTCTCCACAAGCAAGAATAATACATGAGGTTTTGCAAGTCGTCAGTAATGAAGTGTTAATACCTACGGTCATTTTGACATTTCCAAAGATTTTCGTGTTTTTTTCATAACTTTTAAAGCAAAAGACTAAACTTGGGTCTTACTGAGTCACCTGTGAAACCAATTTCAAACATACACAATGACAAAATAGTATTCAAAAATGCTCTACTCAATTCTTAATTGGTGTATGGATATTTCAAATTACTTCTCTTCATTGATCTACTGAAGGTAACGAATGAAAAAAATAAGTATAGAGAGAAAGAGAGAGAAAAAAAAGTAGGCATAAAAGATAGTTATGCCTTAATTTATTCCATGGAGAGATATAGTGGCATGACTTCCTTCTGCATTCCATTATCGTCGTTATATAAATATATTCATTTCCTCTTCTATTTCAGTTTGTGATGTATTTCTTATCATTTATATTAGCTGTAACTCTGACGATGTCCAGAGGCGATACTTGACTGTGCTTTTGTTTCACTTGTTGCATAGCATCTTTTGCATAACACTGTCTTTATTTCATGATTTCCCTTAATACGCTTTTCTCATTCTCTCTCTCTCTTTCATCCGTTCTCTCATTCCATTTCTTGCATCTTTCTGTCTTCTGTTTCTCTCTCATTCCATTTCTTGCATCTTCTCTCTGTCTTCTCTGTTTCTCTCTCATTCCATTTCTTCCATCTTCTCTCTGTCTTCTCTGTTTCTCTTTCATTCCATTTCTTCCATCTTCTCTGTTTCTCTCTCATTCCATTTCTTCCATCTTCTCTCTGTCTTCTCTGTTTCTCTCTCATTCCATTTCTTCCATCTTCTCTGTTTCTCTCTCATTCCATTTCTTCCATCTTCTCTGTTTCTCTCTCATTCCATTTCTTCCATCTTCTCTGTTTCTCTCTCATTCCATTTCTTCCATCTTCTCTCTGTCTTCTCTGTTTCTCTCTCATTCCATTTCTTCCATCTTCTCTCTGTCTTCTCTGTTTCTCTCTCATTCCATTTCTTCCCTCTTCTCTCTGTCTTCTCTGTTTCTCTCTCATTCCATTTCTTCCCTCTTCTCTCTGTCTTCTCTGTTTCTCTCTCATTCAATTTCTTCCCTCTTCTCTCTGTCTTCTCTGTTTCTCTCTCATTCCATTTCTTCCCTCTTCTCTCTGTCTTCTCTGTTTCTCTCTCATTCCATTTCTTCCATCTTCTCTGTTTCTCTCTATTCCATTTCTTCTATCTTCTGTTTCTCTCTCATTCCATTTCTTCCATCTCTTCTCTGTTTCCATTCCATTTCTTCCATCTTCCTGTTTTCTCGCCCCATTTCTTCCATCTTCTCTGTTTCTCTCTACTTCATTATCTCTCTCTTTAATTCTCTCTCTCTCTCTCCCTTGAACTAACAACTGATTCGTGTAAACTGAAAAGGTGTTTTTGTACATATTTCTTTATTCTCTTCTTCTCCTCATCTTCTTTGCGTTGCTTATTCAATTATAGAACAACATGCATTGAAAAATTATCGATCAATATATATTTTTGTTATTGATAACGTTTATTTGGGTATTCGGAGGTTCCAGAAGCAGCTTAACCCTTCACTCCGGGCAGAAAACGCCTCTCGCGCCGTATCCGAGCTGCTGGCGCGCGCCAAATTTTAAACGTCGTTACTGAATATGACAAGTTTTAAGCCAAAACCTCTACAAGCGAGAAGCAAACCGCCATAATCATGTGTTATATATCAAAATATGCATAGTTAACCTCTTCCCCATATGCATGACAAGTTATTTACATGGGTTGGAGGAAGATGGAAGAGGACCTGGTGGGAGGCCTCACTCAGATAACCAAAGAAAACGATTAAAATAGTATGGTAAATAATCATAATATGTTTATATTTTTACAATGTTCCATAAATAAATAATAAAACATTTTATGGCAGGGCCCATCAATGCCTCCCCTGGTATAAGCAAATCCCACTCTTATGTAATAAATTATTAATAATGAAAGTCAAGTAATATATCGTATCATCCGACCTCTATTCTGAAAGATTCCGCACAGTATCCGGAAGAAAGAAAACGCAATTCCACCAGAACTGAGCCATGACGCAGTATGCGCGTCCTCGGGTTTGACGCGAGCGCTGCGATGACGCAGTATACGCGTCATCGTGTCGAAGGGGTTAATAACAGTCCAGAAGACCTGCAGACAAATGCTGTTTTTTATTTACTCAATTGCTTCCAAATATAATCAATGAAAGAGATATAGTGAACAAAAGTCTCCAGGAATATATATATATATATATATATATATATATATATATATATATATATATATATATATATATATATATATATATATATATATATGTATATATATATATATATATATATATATATATATATATATATATATATATATATATATATATATATATGATATAAAATCGAAATGACAGTTAAAGGTATAATTTTATTTTGAATATAAAGGGATTAAAAACTTAGCTCTTGTATTGTCTTTCTCTTTCCTATAAATTAATTATGATTAAGCGACGAAGAGAGAGACACGCAGGTGCGGAGAAATGCAATTCCATGTTGATAATTATAATGACTAGAATATAAGCGTTTTGCAACTTCTTGATGGTTGTATAGAGATAATCATGATGATAACAATAAACCTGTAAAATACTCACCATCATCTTTATTAGTATCATAAACAATAAATAAGTATAACTTATATATAAACTTATATCTATTATATATAACTTATATAAATATCATAAATAAACTATATAAACTTTCTCCACAAGCCAAAATCACTGAAAAGATTGTACAAGTGATCAGTAATAAACTATAATAAAAACCAAACAAATAATTTGTATGTTACGAAATATTTTTATTTTGCTATAATACTTGGAACAAATATTTTTATTTATTTATATATATATATATTTATATTCCTCTTATTTATTATTCTTATTTTCTACTCTTATTTATTATATTCTTATTTTTATATATTCCGTGCTCTTCACAATAACTTCATTACGCTTCCAAACGGACAATTTATATTATGCTTTTCCTTGTATTCTATTTTATGATTTTCCTTGCTGATTTTTGAAAACCTAGATTTGCTATTGTTTAAAATCAAATTAATAAAAATGAAGGAGGAAAAAGTCTCGAGGAATGTTTCAAATAATCTGAATAACCTAATTCTTTAAAATTGATCGTAAATGAAAACAACCAGCCAATCGGACCAACCAGAACCTCATACAGATTTGAACCCACTCATAATCCGAGGCCCAAAGGCCTCCCCCTGCGTGACTGCCGACCGGAATGACCTTTGACCTCGAGTGGGGGACGTTATCTCCGAAGAGAACGCTCGTGAACCGCCAAACACGAGCAAGTGCCAAGGGCACCTGTTAACTTTTCCCGAGGAAAGATTTTTCTGGTCTCGAACTCCGGAACCCGACGCTGGAACCAACCTAACGAGAAAGCTAGACGCTTGTCGACTGTACCACCGAGATCTAATTAAGGAAGGCGAAATTTGGGCATTATATATCTCCAAGTCTTTTATGATTGATATTTTGTCATTTTTACCTAAACAAGTATTAGTTATTATGGTTATCCAAGCATTGGAAAATAACATTTTCATTATCTGCAATTCCCTTTACGTATATGCTTTGTCGGCGTGAGATCACAGTAAAATTTCTATACATCCAAATATTTTCTTAACATAAAATTAGGTTTGTACATCCATGTCAAAGTAAATATTTTTGCATAATACAGAGTTACCTATTAATAAAGTTTATATGATATGTAATTCTGCTGAAGAGAATTTAGATGAATTATTAATCTCTCAAATTAATCCTCCATGTTATTTATAACGTGATTGTGTTAGAGAGAATCATTTTTTTTCGTTCCTTGTTAGATTAATATAATCACTTAGATTACAGTTACACCAAATGACATGTTGGAGAAAACCGTAAAGACCAAAGCCAGAGAGAACACGGAATTTTAAAATAAATACTGTAAAATACTCATTTTTATTGTTATCATAAACAATATCTCTGCCGGTTTTCTCTCTTTCGTTCTTTCTTAAATTAATGAAGGAATTTACTTTCTTTTTTCCCCTTCTTCTGACTGTTTTACCTCCATCCCCCTCTCTCCCTCTCTCTCATTATCTTTTCTCTTTCATTCTCTCTTTCTTCTCCCGGTTAGCGAGGGAGGGAGGAGAGAGGTAGAATGGGAGAAGATTCTCTCTTTCTCTATCCCTCTCTTTATATATCTATTTTCTCTCAGTCTCTCTCTCTCTCTCTCTCATTCTCTTTCATTCTATCTCTTTCTCTATTCCATTCTCTCTTTCTCATTCCCTTTCTCTTTCTTTCATCTTTTCTCTCTCTTCTTTTCTCTCATTCTCTCTATTTCATTATCTCTCTCTCTCTCTTTCTTTCTTTTGAACTAACGATTGATTGTGTAAACAGTGAAAAGATTTTTTGTATATATCTTCTTTTCTTTATTTAGAATAACATGCACTGAGCTATCATTAATCCATAGTCCATTCTAACATACATAGAGAGATTTTTTTTTCTTCTTCTTTCTTTTATTTTATTTTATTTTATTTATTTTTTATTTATTATTATTTTTTTTTTTTGTAA
The DNA here is from genome assembly GCA_017312705.2 of Penaeus japonicus. Lineage (NCBI taxonomy): Eukaryota > Metazoa > Arthropoda > Malacostraca > Decapoda > Penaeidae > Penaeus > Penaeus japonicus. The sequence continues at coordinate 68,134 of BOPN01001139.1, read as the reverse complement.
CGTTTATTTGCATATTTGGAGATTTTTTCAGGTTGCTTGATGACAGTCCAGGAGATCTGCAGACAAATGGTGTCATTTGTTAACCATCTAATTGTTTCCAAAAATAATCAATAAATACCAAGTATAAGTAATTATGGTTATCGTAGCATTGATAAATAACATTTTCATTATCTAGAATTCCTTTATACGTATATCCTTTATTGACAGGAGATCAGCAGTATATTTGTATATATAAAGTATTTGTCATAACTAAAATATTGAAATAACTAATTATGCAATTACGTTCAAGAAACGTAACTGTTAATCCCTCAAATTTATCATTAATAAATTACTTATATCGTTATTTTGTTAATTAAAGAGAATTAAAAGCCATAACGGGGAACACTAAGAACAAAGTAAGAGAGAACACGGAATAATAATAATAATAATCTGTAAAATGCCATATTTTACAGATTTTTATCATATACAATATCTCTGCCGGTTTTCTTTCTCTCTCTTTTCATTCGTTCTTTTTCTGTCTACGCAGGAATCTGTTTTCCTTCCTTACCTTCTTCTAACTGTTTTACCTTCCCCTCTCTCTTTCTCTCATTATCTTTCTCTTTCCTTCTCTCTTTCTCTGTCTTCCGGTTAGTCCTAGAGGGAGGGAGGGAGAGAGAGGTAGAAAGGGAGAAGATTCTCTCTCATTCTGTCCCTCTATTTATTTTTTTTTTTTTTTCTCAATCTCTCTCCCTCCCACTTTCTTTCATTTTATCTCTTTCACTATTTCATTCTCTCTCTCTCTCATTCTTTCTTTCTCGCTTACATTCTCTCTCTCTCATTGTCTTTCTTTCATTCTCTCCCTTTCATTATCTCTCTCTCTCTCTCTCTTTACTGAATACTTTTATCAAATCTGAAGGATGAAGTTAAAGGTAACTTTTATTACGACTATAAAATGATTGCAAAGCTTCTGTTCGCTCTTGAATTCTCTTTCTCTTCTCTATGAGTCAAGAATCAATAAGCGACGAACAGAGACACACAAGATAACAGGAAATGTAGTAATAGGTTGATAGTTATAATGGTGATAGTTATAAATGTCTACATTCTCCAGAAACCAGAATAATGCATGGGATTTTACACGTCGTCAGTAATGAAGTATTAATAATTACAGACGATAATTGGTTGATTTTTTTCTAATTTTTCAATTGCTCACCAATAAAGTATGGAAGATAGATTATTTTATCGTTTTAATGTACTGCTTGAAATAACTAATGAGTTTTCTGCTGTATTCCCCTCCCCATCCTTTCCTCTTCCGGGCTTTTTACAATAACATGTTTATAAAATAATTTACTTTGATTTTTCTTAGATATGTAGATTCTTACCCCCCCACCCCCCACCCCTCTTTTTTTAATTGATTTTTATAAGGTTAAAAATTACACGAATAAGATGGTCAAAAGTCTCGAGGGATGTTTCAAATAACCTGAATTTCTGCTCGAAATTGGTGTTAAAGGAGTGAAAACAACCAGCCAATCGGACCAACCAGAACCTCATACAGATTTGAACCCACTCATAATCCGAGGCCTGTGCTGCCTTCCCTGCGTGACTGCCGACCGGAATGACCTTTGACCTCGAGTGGGGGACGTTATCTCCGAAGAGAACGCTCGTGAACCGCCAAACACGAGCAAGTGCCAAGGGCACCTGTTAACTTTTCCCGAGGAAAGATTTTTCTGGTCTCGAACCCGGGAACCTCCGACGCTGGAACCAACCTAATGAGAGTTAGACGCTTTGCCGACTGGACCACCGAGATCTAATAAGGAAGGCGAAAATCGGGCTTTATATATCTCCAAGTCTTTTATTGTAGTCTTTTTGTCACTTTTACCTGAACAAGTATTAGTTATTATGGTTATCCAAGCATTGGAAAATAACATTTTCATTATCTGCAATTCCCTTTTACGTATATGCTTCGTCGGCAGGAGATCAGCAGTAAAATTTCTATACATCCATATATTTTCTTAACCTAAATTTAAGATTATGTCTGAATTCAAAATAAATATTTTTACATAATTCTATAAGTTATCTATTGATAAAGTATATATATATGTAATTCCGCTGAAGAGAATTTAGATGAATTATTAATCTCTAAAATTAATCATCCATGTTATATATAATATGATTGTGTTAAAGAGAATCTCTTTTTTTTCGTTCCTAATTATATTACAATTACAGCAAAGGACATGTTGGAGAAAACTGTAAAAACAAAGTCAGAGAGAACACGGAATTTTAAAATAAATACTGTAAAATACTCATTTTTATTGTTGTCATAAACAATATCTCTGCCGGTTTTCTCTCTTCGTTCTTTTCTGTATCTACGCTGGATTTTTTCCCTTTTTTTCCCATCTTCTGACTGTTTTACCCCCACCCCCTCACCCTCTCATTATCTTTCTTCATTCTCTCTTTCTTTCTTTCCGGTTAGTCTAGAAGCAGGAGGGAGAGAGGTAGAATGGGAGAAGATTCTCTCTTTCTCTATCCCTCTCTTTATATATCTATTTTCTCTCAGTCTCTCTCTCTCTCTCTCATTCTCTTTCATTTTATCTCTTTTCTATTTCATTCTCTCTTTCATCCCCTTTCTCTCTTTCTTTCTTTCATCCTATCTCTCTCTCTTCTTTTCTCTTATTCTCTCTATTTCATTATCTCTCTCTCTCTCCTCTTTCTCTCACTGTCTTTCCCTTGAACTAACGATTGTGTAAACAGTGAAAAGATGTTTTGTATATATCTTCTTTTCTTTATTTAGAATAACATGCATTAAGCTATCATTAATCCATAGTCCATTCTAACATACATAGAGAGATTTTTTTTTTCTTTTTTTCTTGTTTGTAACGTTTATTTGCATATTTGGAGATTCTTTCAGGTTGCTTGATGACAGTCCAGGAGATCTGCAGACAAATGGTGTCATTTGTTAACGATCTAATGGTTTCCAAATATAATCAATAAAATTTATATAGTGAAAAAAAGAATCGAGGAATATTTTTCTAAAATCTGAATGAGAGAAACGAATATAAAATGATTGAAAAACTTCTCTTTATTTCTTTATTGTTATCATAAACCGTATCTCTGCCGGTTTTCTCTCTTCGTTCTTTTCTGTGTCTACGAAGGATTTTTTCCCCTTTTTTTCCCCATCTTCTGACTGTTTTACCTCCATTATCTCATTATCTTTCTCTTTCATTCTCTCTTTATCTCTTCCGGTTTGTCTTAGAAGGAGGGAGGGAGAGAGGTAGAAAGGGAGAAGATTCTCTGTCATTCTCTATCGCTCTCATTATTTATCTATTTTTCATTCAGTCTCTCTCTCTCATTCTCTTTCATTCTATCTCTTTCTCTATTCCATTCTCTCTCTCTCATTCCCTTTCTCTTTCTTTCTTTCATCCTATCTCTTTCTCTTCTTTTCTCTCATTCTCTCTATTTCATTATCTCTCTCTCTCTCTCTTTCTTTCCCTTGAACTAACAACTGATTGTGTAAACAGTGAAAGGGGGTTTTGTATATATCTTCTTTTCTTTATTTAGAATAACATGCATTAAGCTATCATTAATCCATAGTCCATTCTAACATACAGAGAGAGATTTTCTTCTTCTTCTTCTTCTTTCTTTTCTTTTCTTTTATTTTTTATATTTTTTATTTATTATTATTTTTTTTTTTTTTTTGTAACGTTTATTTGCATATTTGGAGATTCTTTCATGTTACATGATGACAGTCCAGGAGATCTGCAGACAAATGGTGTCATTTTTTAACCATCTAATTGTTTCCAAAAATAATCAATAAATACTAGGTATAAGTAATTATGGTTATCGTAACATTGAAAAATAGCATTTTCATTATCTAGAATTCCTTTATACGTATATCCTTTATTGACAAGAGATCAGCAGTATATTTGTATATATATAGTATTTGTCATAATATAACTAAGAGCTATGTATTGATGCAACACTTCCCTCATCACTTTCCAAATGTCACACGTCACAAGAAAACACCTTGATTCACACATCTCCTGAGACAAGTCCCACATTGTGGTAGAGAGTCTCCTCTCGGGGAGCAGAGGAGCAACACATCGCTCCTCACTCCAACGTCCTACTGTTCAAGCTTAGCAATAAACCAAGAAAGCTGTTCCTGCCGTGTTCTTCACACCCTAGGCCACGTTACCCACATAAATGCAGTCGAAAATCGGTCCTTATATATCTCCTACTCTTTTATTATAGCCTTTTTTTTGTCACTTTTGCCTTTCCTTTAATTTGATTATCATTCTTAATTTGTCTGTTGTTTTAATTTCCTTATCAAATCATATTAACAATTGCTATTTACATTCTCGTTGATAAGGTTATTAAATGTAATTAATCTGCTTCTGTTAAACAAACACTAATTATTAGGTTCATTTTAGTAATGGAAAATATCCTATTCATCATCTGAAATTGACTGAAATTAACGTCAATAAACTAAGCATTTAGTAAATTAATCATAAGCTTATTTTCTTTTTTTAAACATAATTATTTTCGCCTATCGTTAATAGACGAAGCTTTAAAAGATTTAAGGTAATTATAACATGAAAAAGAGAGAACAAAAACGTATAAGATAAGAACCCAAAGGAAACTAAACATTAAGAAAATACTATAGATTACTCACCACGACTTTCACTGATATTCCAACCAATACCTATTAATCTTTTGAACAAAATGTTTATCAATACATAATGACTAAACAATATCCTGTTTTCTCTCTCTTTCTTTCAGTCTTCTTTTCTGTCCTTTATCGTACTTTTTCTTAATTCCTATATTCTGTCTAATTGTTTTACCCTCTTTATCCCTTCTCTCTCTGTCTATTTCTCTTTCTTACCGTCTTCTTCTCTGTCCTTTATCGAACTCTTTCTTAATTCCTATCTTTTCTCTGACTGTTTCACCCTCTTTATCCCTTCACTCTGTCTATTTCTCTTTCTTACCGTCTTCTTCTCTGTCCTTTATCGTACTTTTTCTTAATTCCTATATTCTGTCTAACTGTTTCACCCTCTTTATCCCTTCACTCTGTCTATTTCTCTTTCTTACCGTCTTCTTCTCTGTCCTTTATCGAACTCTTTCTTAATTCCTATATTCTGTCTAACTGTTTCACCCTCTTTATCCCTTCTCTCTCTGTCTATTTCTCTTTCTTACCGTCTTCTTCTCTGTCCTTTATCGAACTCTTTCTTAATTCCTATCTTCTCTCTGACTGTTTCACCCTCTCTTCCGCTTCTCTCTCTCTATTTCTATCTCCTTGTTTCTCCCTCTCTCTCCTTCTCCCTATTTCTTAGGCTAAACAGGTATTGGTTATTGTGAGGCCTACACTTGCATTCTTATATAGATTAGAACATTTTTAAGAATTGGAATTGTCAATAAACACTAATTGCCATTATTCTAATAGAGGCATAAATTGCAAATGATAATTGACGAATTTGATAAGAATTGGGTAAATTATTTCGCGAAAGACCACACACACACACACACTCTCTCTCTGTCTGTTTCTCTCTCTCTCTCTCTCTGTTTCTCACACACACACAATCTCTCTCTCTCTGTTTCTCTCTCTCTCTCTCTCTCTCACACACACACAATCTCTCTCTTTTCTCTCTCTCACACACACATATGGATATAGAGATATAGATTATAGAGATAGAGATTAAGATGGGGAGACATTTATATGTATATGATAATATATATATATATATATATATATATATATATATATATATATATATATATATATATATATATATACATAACCATATGTACATACATATGATATTTGCATATATATCCAAATCCTGTTGCTGGTCGACGGTAGCGGCCACCGCGGAGAGGCAGAGCAGCGCGTCCCGGCCGGTCTCTCTCGCCGCGACACCTGGCTGCTCGTCCCTCCACCTACAAATTACAGGATCAGTCTCCTCGCGCCGAGTTGTTTATCTGGTAACATGTAGCAACCCCTCCAGCCACGCGGTCGCTGTCACGCTCACTCCGGGGCCCCGTGCATCTCTCGCTTAGCCGGCCTGGCGAATGCACGTGGCCCGGGAGTAGACATAACTCTTCCCATGGGATCAAGGCTGCATTGGGCCGTCGCACTGCACTCCGGTTAATTTATTATTGTAAACATCATGCGCTCCAAGTTACTCGGTTGTAGGAAACTGTGAGGGAAATGGCAATATACACCACAGATTAAGGATGTATAGATAACGAATCACATGTATCGGCTACCCTAGCTTTATATTACGTAACCGATAAGATAGTGTATGAGGTAGGATGACTGAAAATCAATAGAGTTAGTCTAGCGAGTGGGAGTAGCAGAGGGTGTAGACCTACTGTCGCGGCTGTAATGTGGACCTACTGACTGAAGCGGCCTCGTCCATAGTAACAGCTGCTTCCTTATTTATTTTTTTACCAAGTTATTATCCATTCATTGTTTCAACGTTACTAGTGGAAGTAGCGAGCTAAACCCATTCATGCTTTTTGAAAACTTTCCAAACCACAAATATTTCTCTCTCAAACAAGATCACGGCTTCGAATTAATGCATACGCCACAAGCAGTAAAACGAACCCCGATCACTAAGGGCGGAATTCCCATGAAATCTGATAATGTGGTCGAACATTCATGGCTTCTCTCACAGGAGCGGCCAACGCGGTGTCCCCGCAGGTCCGCGCGAGGTGTGACCGTGTGAGGCGCGACACTAGAGCGGCCGCCGCTCGCGCCCAGCCAGGAGAACCCTGGCTGTCGTCTGCCGCAGCAGAATGATGTATGGATGTTTTTTATCTAGTGTTTATATGCACACGCAACCAGACGACTGTTTACTCATAAAGAAAGTAGATCATATTCAAAGAAGCATATATAATGTAGATGTACCGTAATCACATGTAGGCAAATGTACAAACACTCACATACACACACACATATACATATATATATATATATATATATATATATATATATATATATATATATATATATATATTCATATATATATATGTATATATGCATATGCATATGTATATATATATATATATATATATATATATATATACATACATACACACACACATATCTCTCTCTTTCTCTTTCTCTCTTTTTTTCTCTCGCTCTCTCTGTCCCCCCATACACACACCCACACACACAAACACACACACACACACACACACACACACACACACATATATATATGCACAGGCCTGTGCTGCCTTCCCTGCGTGACTGGCGAGCGGAATGACCTTTGACCTCGAGTGGGGGACGTTATCTCCTTAGAGAACGCTCGTGAACCGCCAAACACGAGCAAGTGCCAAGGGCACCTGTTAACTTTTCCCGAGGAAAGACTTGACTGGTCTCGAACCCGGGAACCTCCGACGCTGGAACCAACCTGGAAAGAGACTTACATGCTTTGCCAGAATACCACCGAGATCTGGGAATGGTGGAAAATCTCGATCTTTATATATCGCCAACTCTTTCATTATAGACTTTTTGTCTTTTACTAATAAGTATTAGTTATTTTGGTTATCCAAGTATTGGGAAATAACATTTTCATCTGCAATTCCCTTTTACATATATCCTTTGTTGCTAGGAGATCATCAGTAAAATGTCTATATATATATTTTTTTTTACAACTTGCAAATAGCCTCTTCACTCTTATGGAAATATACATATTTTTACATAATCTTATCATTTATCTTTTAAAAAGGTATATATGATAACATGTAATATCGCTGAAAACAGTTTTGATAAAACATTAACCACTCCAATTAATCATCCATGTTATTTATAATATGATTGTGTTAAAGAGAATCATATATTGATTTTTTGTTTGTTAGTAGATTAATATAATCAATTAGATTACAATTACACCAAAGGACATATTGGAGAAAACTGTTAAAACAAAGTCAGAGAGAACACGTAATAAGAAAAATAAATACTGTAAAATACTAATTTTTATTGTTATCATAAACAATATCTCTGCCGGTTTTTTCTCTTCGTTCATTTCTGTATCTACGCAGATTTTTTTCCCCCTTTATTCCCATTTTCTGACTATTTTACCCCACCCCCCTCTCCCTCTCTCATTATCTTTCTCTTTCATTCTCTCTTTCTTCCGGTTAGTCATAGAGGGAGAGAGGTAGAATGGGAGAAGATTCTCTCTCATTCTCTGTCCCTCTCTCTCTCCCAATCTCTTTCATTCTATCTCTTTCTCTATTTCATTATCTCTCTCTCATTCCGTGTTTTCTTTCTTTCTCTCATCCTCTCTCTCATTTTTTTTCTTTCATTTCTCTCGCTCTTCTCCTTTTTTCTCATTCTGTTTCATTATCTCTCGCTTTCATTCTCTCTCTCTGTGTCTTTCCACGCGATTCTAACAACTGATTGTGTAAAGAGTGAAATGGTGTTTTGTATATTTCTTCTCCCTCTTCCTTTGTATAGAATAACACCTATTAAGACATCATTAATCCATAATGATTCTAACATATATAGAAATATCTTTTTTTAGGTAACGCGTATTTGCATGTTATTGTGTTTTAACTCTTAAATTGTTTCCAAATATAATCAGTGAAGGTGATAGAGTGAAAAAAGTCCCGAGTTACTTCTCCAAATCTAATTGATAAAGTTAAAGGTATCTTTTTACATCGCTGAATATATTATATGATTCTAAAAACTTCTCTTCGCTTTTGAATTCTCTTTCTCTTCTCTTTCTGTTGAGAATCAGTAAGCGACGAACAGAGAGACACGAGGTGGCGCAAAATGAGGGTGTATGTTGATGGTTATAATAACTCTATAAATGTCTACCTTCTCCAAAAGATAGAATGATGTAAGCGGTCAGTAATGAAATAGTAATAAATAATATACACTAATAAATGATAAATAGTATAAAAACATAGTAATAAATACACAATAATCAACATATATATCATCTTTCTAGTATATTTCACTTTCATTTAGACATAGAACATTTATTAATGTATTATGCTAATATGCTACTTGAAAGAACTATTAATGAGTTTTCTGTTATATTCCTCTTCCCATCTTTTCCTCTTCCGTGTTTTTCCCTGTAACATGGATTATGCAAAACAGACAATTTATCTTCTGGTAATCTTTGATTTTACTTGTAGATCAACAGGTTCTTACCTAAGGAGTTTTAAACTAGATGGTTTAAATGGTTGAAAATTAAATGAATAAAAATGAAGTAGAGTCTCGAGCCGACTGTACCACCGAGAACTAGATGTAAAGATGTCGAAAATCGCTCCTTATATATCGCCAAGTCTTTGATTATAGACTTTTTGTCACTTTTACCAAAACAAGTATTAGTTATTATGGTTATCCAAGCTTTGAAAAATAACCTTTTCATTATTTACAATTCCCTTTTACGTATATCCTTCCTCGGCAAGAGATCAGCAGTAAAATTTCTATATACATATATTTTTTTCAACCTAATAATACAGTATCACGCTTGAATGAGAAAAATATTTATAGATTAATATAATCAGTTAAACTACAATTACACCAAAGAACATGTTGGAAAAAAACAGTAAAAACAAACTTAGAGAAAACACAGAATAAGAAAAATAAATACTGTAAAATACTCGATTTTATTGTTATCATAAACAATTTCTATGCCGGTTTTCTCTCTTCGTTCTTTTCTGTGTCTACGCTGTATTTTTTCCCCTTTTTTTCCCATCTTCTGACTGTTTTACCCCCACCCCCATCTCCCTGTACCTTTCTCTTTCATTCTTTCTTCCGGTTAGTCTTAGAGGGAGGGAGGGAGAGAGGTAGAATGGGAGAAGATTCTCTCATTTTATTTTTCTTAGATATGTAGATTCTTAATCGATTCTTACCCCCCCCCCCTCTTTTTAATTGATTTTTAATAGGTTAAAAATTAAATGAATAAGATGAAGAAGTAAAAAGTCTCGAGGGATGTTTCAAATAACCTGAATTTCTCTCGAAATTGATGATAAATGAGGAAGTCGAAAATCGGTCCTTATATATCTCCAACTCTTTAATTATAGACTTTTTGTCACTTTTACCTAAACAAGTATTAGTTATTATGGTTATCCAAGCATTGGAAAATAACATTTTCATCTGCAATTCCCTTTTACGTATATCCTTTATTGGCATGAGATCAGCAGTAATATGTATATATAAACATTTTTTTCAACCTAAAATAAATTTCTCCGCCTGTCTAAAAAGATACATATTTTTACAGCAGTAAAATGTCTATATATATTTTTTTTTTTTTTTCATCCTTGAAAAATTTATCGCTTGTCTCAAAAGACATATTTTTACATCATTTTATAATTTATCTTTTAATAAAGTATATATCATAATATGTAATTCCGCCGAAGAGAATTTTGATAAATCATTAATCAATCCAATTAATCATCCATGTTATTTATAATATGATTGTGTTAAAGAGAATCATAAATAGTTTTTTGTTCGTTAGTAGATTAATATAATCAATTAGATTACAATTACACCAAAGGACATATTGGAGAAAACTGTAAAAACAAAGTCAGAGAGAACATGGAATAAGAAAAATAAATACTGCAAAATACTCATTTTTATTGTTATCCTAAACAATATCTCTGCCGGTTTTCTCTCTTCGTTCTTTTTTTTCCTTTTTTCCCATTTTCTGACAGTTTCACCCCCTCTCCCTCTCTCATTATCTTTCTCTTTCATTCTTTCTTTCGGTTAGTCTCAGAGGGAGGGAGGGAAAGAGGTAGAATGGGAGAAGATTCTTTCTCATTCTCTGTCCCTCTCTTTCTCCCAATCTCTTTCACTATTACATTATCTCTCTCCCATTCCGTTTTTTCTTTCTTTCTCTCATCCTCTCTCTCATTTTCTTTCTTTCATCTCTCTCTCTCTTCTCCTTTTCTCTCATTCTATTTCTTTATCTCTCGCTTTCTCTCTCTCTCTCTGTCTTTCCCTTGAATTATCAACTGATTGTGTAAAGAGTGAAAAGGTGTTTTCTATATATCTTCTTTTCTTTATTTAGAATAACATGCATTAAGCCATCATTAATCCATAACGATTCTAACATATATATAGAAATAATATTTTCTTAGGTAACGCGTATTTGCATGTTGTTGTTGTGTTTTAACTATTGAATTGTTTCCAAATATAATCAGCGAAGGTGATAGAGTGAAAAAAGTCTCGAGGAACACTTCTCTAAAATACGATTGATGAAGTTAAAGGTATCTTTTTATTACGACTATAAAATGATTGCAAAGCTTCTGTTCGCTCTTGAATTCTCTTTCTCTTCTTTATGAGTCAATAATCAATAAGCGACGAACAGAGACACAGAAGATGGCAGGAAATGTAGTTATATGTTGATGGTTATAATGTTGATAATTATAAATATGTACATTCTCCAACAGCCAGAATAATGCATGGGATTTTACACGTCGTCAGTAATGAAGTATTAACAATTACAGACGATAATTAAATTATTTAACCTATTCCAACTTCTCATTTAATCACCAATTAAGTACGGAATATAATTTATTTTATTGTTTTAATATATTGCCTGAAATAATGAATGAATTCTCTTATATTCCCCTTATATTTATTTTATGTTTAAAAAACAATTTACTTTGATTTTTCTTAGATATGTAGATTCTTACCCGATTGCGCCCCCCCCCCCCCCTCTTTTTAATTGATTTTTAATAGGTTAAAGATTAAATGAATAAGGCAGGAGATCAGCAGTAAAATGTATATATATATATATTTTTTTTCAACCTAAAAATAGCTTTAGCATGCATCAAAAATACATATTTTTACATAATCTTATAATTTATCTTTAAAAAAATATATGATATGTAATTCCGCTGAAGAGAATTCTGATAAATCATTAATCAATCCAATTACTCATCCATGTTATTTATAATAGGATTGTCGTAAAGAGAATCATAAATCGTTTTTTTGTTCGTTAGTAGATTAATATAATCAATTAGATTACAATTACACCAAAGGACATAGTGGAGAAAACTGTAAAAACTAAGTCAGAGAGAACACGGAATAAGAAAAATAAATACTGCAAAATACTAAATTTTTATTGTTAACCTAAATAATATCTTTGCCGGTTTTCTCTCTTCGTTCTTTTCTGTGTCTACGCAGGAATCTGTTTTCTTTTTTTTCTCATTTTCTGACTGTTCTACTCCCATCCCCTCTCCCTCTCTCAATATCTTTCATTTTCATTCTCTCTCTCTTCTGGTTAGTCTTAAAGGGAGGGAGGGAGAGAGGTAGAATGGGAGAAGATTCTCTCTCATTCTCTGTCCCTCTCTCTCTCCCAATCTCTTTCATTCTGTCTCTTTCTCTATTTCATTATCTCTCTTTCATTCCGTGTTTTCTTTCTTTCTCTGATCCTCTCTCTCATTTTCATCTCTCTCTCTCTTCTCCTTTTCTCTCACTCTGTTTCATTATCTCTCGCTTTCATTCTCTCTCTCTCTCTCTCTGTCTTTCGCTTGAACAACTGATTATGTAGAGAGTGAAAAGGTGTTTTGTCTATATCTTCTCTTCTTTGTATAGAATAACATGTATTAAGCCACCATTAATCCATAACGATTCTAACATATATAGAAATAATATTTTCTTAGGTAACGCGTATTTGCATGTTGTTGTTGTGTTTTAACTCTTAAATTGTTTCCAAATATAATCAGTGAAGGTGATATAGTTAAAAACAAGTCCCGAGGAACACTTCTCTTAAATATAATTGATAAAGTTAAAGGTATCTTTTTATCATGAATATAAAATGATTGGGAAACTTCTCTTCGCTCTTGAATTCTCTTTCTCTTCTCTTTCTGTTGAGAATCAGTAAGCGACGAAGAGAGACACACAAGATGGCAGGAAACGAAGTTATATATTGATGGTTATAATGTTGATAATCATAAATATGTACATTCTCCAGAAGCCAGAATAATGCATGGGATTTTACAAGGCGTCAGTAATGAAGTATTAATAATTACAAATGATAATTGATTTATTTAACTTTTCCAATTTTTCAATTGCTCACCAATAAAGTACGGAAGATAGATTATTTTATCGTTTTAATGTACTACATGAAATAACTAATGAATTCTCTTAATATTCCCCTTATATTTATTTTAGGTTTAAAAAACAACTTACTTTGATTTTTCTTAGATATGTAGATTCTTACCCGAGTTGCCCCCTCCCCCCCTCTTTTTAATTGCTTTTTAATAGGTTAAAGATTAAATGAATAAGGCAGGAGATCAGCAGTAAAATGTATATATATATATTTTTATTTCAACCTAAAAATAGCTTCAGCATGCATCAAAAATACATATTTTTAGTCTTATAATTTATCTTTTAAAAAAGTATATGATATGTAATTCCGCTGAAGACAATTTTGATAAAACATTAACCACTCCAATTAATCATCCATGTTATTTATAATATGATTGTCTTAAAGAGAATCATAAATTGTTTTTTGTTCGTTAGTAGATTAATATGATCATTTAGATTACAATTACACCAAAGGACATATTGGAGAAAACTGTAAAAACTAAGTCAGAGAGAACATGGAATAAGAAAAATAAATACTGCATAATACTCATTTTTATTGTTAACCTAAATAATATCTCTGCCGGTTTTCTCTCTTCGTTCTTTTCTGTGTCTACGCAGATTTTTTTTTTCTTTTTTTTTCCTATCTTCTGACTGTTTTTACCCCATCTCCTCTCCACTCTCTCATATCTTTCTCTTTTCATTCTACTCTTTCGGTTAGTCTCAGGGAGGGGGAGAGGTAGAATGGGAGAAGATTCTCTCTCATTATCTGTCCCTCTTTCTCATCCCAATCTCTTTCTCTATTTCATTATCTCTCTCTCATTCCGTGTTTTCTTTCTTTCTCTCATCCTCTCTCTCATTTTCTTTCTTTCATCTCTCTCTCTCTCTTCTCCTTTTCTCTCATTCTATTTCATTATCTCGTTTTCATTCTCTATCTCTCTCTCTCTCTGTCTTTCGCTTGAACTAACAACTGATTGTGTAAAGAGTGAAAAGGTGTTTTGTATCTATCTTCTCCTCTTCTTTGTATAGAATAACATGTATTAAGCCATCATTAATCCATAATGATTCTAACATATATATATAAATATTATTTTTTTAGGTAACGCTTATTTGCATGTTGTTGTTGTGTTTTAACTATTAAATTGTTTCCAAATATAATCAGTGAAAATGATAGAGTGAAAAAAAAGTTTCGAGGAACACTTCTCTTAAATCTAATTGATAAAGTTAAAGGTATCTTTTTATCATGAATATAAAATGATTGCAACACTTCTCTTCGCTCTTGAATTCTCTTTCTCTTCTCTTTCTGTTGAGAATCAGTAAGCAACGAACAGAGAGACACGAGGTGGCGCAAAATGAGGGTGTATGTTGATAGATTTATAATAACTCTATAAATGTCTACCTTCTCCAAAAGATAGAATGATGTAAGCGGTCAGTAATGAAATAGCAATAAATTATATACACTAATAAATTATAAATATTATGATAACATAGTAATAAATACACAATAATTAACATATCTATCATCTTGTTTCTAGTATATTTCACTTCCATTTAGACATAGAACATTTATTAATGTATTATGCTAATATGCTACTTGAAAGAACTATTAATAGTTTTATTTATATTCTATTCCATCTTTTCCTCTTCCGTGTTTTTCACATTAACATGGATTATGCAAGCTTTATCTTCTGGTAATCTTTGATTTTACTTGAAGATCAACAGGTTCTTACCTAAGGAGTTTTAAACTAGATGGTTTAAATGGTTGAAAATTAAATGAATAAAAATGAAGTAGAGTCTCGAGCCGACTGTACCATCGAGAACTAGATGTAAAGATGTCGAAAATCGGTCCTTATATATCTCCAACTCTTTAATTATAGACTTTTTGTCACTTTTACCAAAACAAGTATTAGTTATTATGGGTTATCTCAAAACTTTGAAAAATATTGCCTTTCATTATTTGCAATTCCTTTTACGTATATCCTTCTTTGGCAAAAGTCAGCAGTAAAATTTGTATATATATATATTTTTTTCAACCTAATAATACCTTGTTACGCTTCAATAAGAAAAATATTTATAGATTAATATAATCAGTTAAACTACAATTACACCAAAGAACATGTTGGAAAAAACTGTAAAAACAAACTCAGAAAAAAAAGAATGAGAAAAATAAAGACTGTAAAATACTCATTTTTTAATATTAAACTAAATATCTCTGGCGGTTTTCTCTCTTCGTTCTTTTATATGTCTACGCAGGAATCTGTTTTATTTTTTAGCCCATCTTCTGACCGTTTTACCCCCATCTCCTCTCCCTCTCTCATTATCTTTCTCTTTCATTGTCGTCAGTAATGAAGTATTGATAATTACAGACGATAATTGATTTATTTAACCTATTCCAACTGATTTTTCTTAGGTAAGTAAATTCTCACCCGACTTGCCCCCCCCCCCTCTTTTTAATTGATTTTTAATAGGTTAAAAATTACATGAATAAGATAAAGAAGTAAAAAGTCTCGAGGGATGTTTCAAATAACCTGAATTTCTCTCGAAGGAAGTCGAAAATCGGTCCTTATATATTTCCATCTCTTTCATTATAGACTTTTTGTCAGTTTTACCTTAACAAGTATTAGTTATTATTGTTATCCAAGCATTGGAAAATAACATTTTCATCTGCAATTCCCTTTTACGTATATTCCTTCTTTGGCAGGAGATCAGCAGTAAAATGTTTATATATATATATTTTTTCATCCTTTAAAAGTTTTATCGATTTTCTCAAAAACATATTTTTACGTCATTTTATAATTTATCTTTTTAAAAAGTATATATATGTAATTCCGCTGAAGAGAATTTTGATAAATCATTAATCAATCCAATTAATCATCCATGTTATTTATAATAGGATTGTGTTAAAGAGAATCATAAATAGTTTTTTTTTCGTTAGTAAATTAATATAATCAGTTAGATTACAATTACACCAAAGGACATATTGGAGAAAACTGTAAAAACAAAGTCAGAGAGAACACGGAATAAGAAAAATAAATACTGTAAAATGCTCATTTTTATTGTTATAATAAACAATATCTCTGCCGGTTTTCTTTCTTCGTTCTTTTCTGTGTCTACGCTGGATTTTTTTTCCTTTTTTCCCATCTTCTGACAGTTTTACCCCCTCCCCCCTCTCCCTCTCTCATTATCTTTCTCTTTCATTCTCTCTTTCGGTTAGTCTCAGAGGGAGGAAGGGAGGGAGGTAGAATGGGAGAATATTCTCTCTCATTCTCTGTCCCTCTCTCTCCCAATCCCTTTCATTCTGTCTCATTCTCTATTTCATTATCTCTCTCTCATTCCGTTTTCTCTTTCTTTCTCTCATCCTCTCTCTCATTTTCTTTCTTTCATCTCTCTCTCTTCTCCTTTTCTCTCATTCTACTTCATTATCTCTCGCTTTCACTATTTCTCTCTCTCTCTCTCTGTCTTTCCCTTGAACTAACAACTGATTGTGTAAAGAGTGAAAAGGTGTTTTGTCTATATCTTCTCCTCTTCTTTGTATAGAATAACATGTATTAAACCATCATTAATCCTTAACGATTCTAACATATATAGAAATATCTTTTTTTGGGTAACGCTTATTTGCATGTTGTTATTGTGTTTTAACTATTAAATTGTTTCCAAATATAATCAGTGAAGGTGATAGAGTGAAAAAAGTCTCGAGGAACACTTCTCTTAAATATGATTAATAAAGTTAAAGGTATCTTTTATCATGAATATAAAATGATTGCAAAACTTCTCTTCGCTCTTGAATTCTCTTTCTCTTCTCTTTCTGTTGAGAATCAGTAACCGACGAACAGAGAGACACGAGGTGGCGCAAAAGGAAATTATATATTGATGACTATAACAATAATGTCTACCTTCTCCAAAAGATATAATGATGAAGGTCGTCAGTAATAATAAGTAATTATAAATAATATACACTAATAAATAATAAAAAATATAATAACATAGTAATAAATACACAATCATTAGCATTTCTATCATCTTATTTCTATCATATTTCACTTCCATTTAAACATAGAATATTTATTGATGTATTATTCTAATAATGTACTTGAAAGAACTAATGAGTTTTCTGTTATATTCCTCTTCCCTTCTTTTCCTCTTCCGTGTTTTTCTCTGTAACATGGATTATGCAAAACAGACAATTTATCTTCTGGTAATCTTTGATTTTACTTGAAGATCAACAGGTTCTCACCTAAGTAGTTTTAAACTAGATGGTTTAAATGGTTGAAAATTAGATAAAAATGAAGTAGAGTCTCGAGCCGACTGTACCACCGAGAACTAGATGTAAAGATGTCGAAAATCGCTCCTTATATATCGCCAAGTCTTTGATTATAGACTTTTTGTCACTTTTTACCAAAACAAGTATTAGTTATTATGGTTATCCAAGCATTGGAAGATAACATTTTCATCTGCAATTCCCTTTTACGTATATCCTTCCTCGGCAAGAGATCAGCAGTAAAATTTGTATATATATATTTTTTTTCAACCTAATAATACTTTGTTACGCTTCAATAAGAAAAATATTTATAGATTAATATAATCAGTTAAACTACAATTACACCAAAGAACATGTTGGAAAAAAATGTGAAAACAAACTCAGAGAAAACACGGAATAAGAAAAATAAAAACTGTAAAATACTCATTTTTATTGTTATCATAAACAATATCTCTGCCGGTTTTCTCTCTTCGTTCTTTTCTGTGTCTACGCTGGATTTATTTTCCTTTTTTCCCCTTCTTCTGACTGTTTTACCCCCACCCCCCTCTCCCTCTCTCATTATCTTTCTTTTTCATTCTCTCTCTCTCTTCCGGTTAGTCTTAAAGGGAGGTAGAATGGGAGATTCTCTCTTATTTTATTTTTCTTAGATATGTAGATTCTTAACCGATACTCCCCCCCCTTTTTTTTAATCATTTTTAATAGGTTAAAAATTAAATGAATAAGATGAAGTAAAAAGTCTCGAGGGATGTTTCAAATCACCTGAATTTCTCTCGAAATTTATGATAAATGAGGAAGTCGAAAATCAGTCCTTATATATCTCCAACTCTTTCATTATAGACTTTTTGTCACTTTTACCTGAACAAGTATTAGTTATTATGGTTATCCAAGCATTGGAAGATAACATTTTCCTCATCTGCAATTCCCTTTTACGTATATCCTATCCTTGGTAGGAGATCAGCAGTAAAAGGTCTATATATATGTATTTTTTTCAACCTTAAAAACATCAACTGCTGCTACAAAACACATATTTTTCCATAACTTTATAATTTATATTTTAAAAAATTATATATATGATAATATGTAATTCCGCTGAAGAGAATTCTGATAAATCATTAATCAATCCAATTACTCATCCATGTTATTTATAATATGATTGTGTTAAAGAGAAACATAAATAGTTTTTTGTTCTTTAGTAGATTAATATAATCAATTAGATTACAATTACACCGAAGGACACATTGGAGAAAACTGTAAAAACAAAGTCAGAGAGAACATGGAATAAGAAAAATACTGTAAAATACTATTTTTTATTGTTATCATAAACAATATCTCTGCCGGTTTTCTCTCTTCGTTCTTTTCTGTGTTTACGCTGGATTTTTTTTTCCTTTTTTTCCCATCTTCTGACTTTTTTACCCCCACCCCCCTCTCCCTCTCTCATTATCTTTCTCTTCCATTCTCTCTTTCTTTCTGTTAGTCATAGAGGTAGAATGGGAGAAGATTCTCTCTCATTCTCTGTCCCTCTCTCTCTCCCAATCTCTTTCATTCTATCTCTTTCTGTATTTCATTATATCTCTCTCATTCCGTTTTTTCTTTCTTTCTCTCATCCTCTCTCTCATTTTCTTTCTTTCATCTCTCTCTCTCTCTTCTCCTTTTCTCTCACTATATTTCATTATCTCTCGCTTTCATTCTCTCTCTCTCTGTCTTTCCCTTGAACTAACAACTGATTGTGTAAAGAGTGAAATGGTGTTTTGTCTATATCTTCTCCTCTTCTTTGTATAGAATAACACCTATTAAGCCATCATTAATCCATAATGTTTCGAACATATATATAATTTTTTAAAATTTTTATTTTCATTTTTTAGGTAACGCGTATTTACATGTTGTTGTTGTGTTTTAACTCTTAAATTGTTTCCAAATATAATCAGTGAAGGTGATAGAGTGAAAAAAGTCTCGAAGAACACTTCTCTTAAATCATATTGATAAAGTTAAAGGTATCTTTTATCATGAATATAAAATTATTGCAAAACTTCTCTTCGCTCTTGAATTCTCTTTCTCTTCTCTTTCTGTTGAGAATCAGTAAGCGACGAACAGAGAGACACGAGGTGGCGCAAAATGAGGGTGTATGTTGATCTTTATAATAAATCTATAAATGTCTACCTTCTCCAAAAGATAGAATGATGTAAGCGGTCAGTAATGAAATAGTAATAATTAATATACACTAATAAATAATAAATAATATGATAACATAGTAGTAAATACACAATAATTAACATATCTATCATCTTGTTTCTAGTATATTTCACTTCCATATAACCATGGAACCTTTATTAATATATCATTCTAACATACTACTTGAAATGATTAATGAGTTTTATTTTATATTCCTCTTCCCATCTTTTCCTCTTCTGTATTTTTCACAATAATAAAGATTATGCAAAACAGACAATTTATCTTATGGTAATCTTTGATTTTACTTGTAGATCAACGGGTTCTTGCCCAAGTAATTTTAAACTAGATTTGTTGTTGTTTAAATGGTTAAAATTAAATGAATAAGAATGAAGTAAAGAGTCTCGAGGTTCAAATGATTTGAATAACCAAATCTTTCCGCACTTTCTGTTCTTAATAGGTTAAGCATTAAATGGATAAAAGGAAGAAGTAAAAAGTCTCGAGGGATGTTTCAAATAACCTGAACTTCTGCTCGAAATTGATAAATGATTAATTGATTAATGAATGCAAAACAACCAGCCAATCGGACCAAGCAGAACCTCATGCAGATCTGAACCAACTTCTAATCCAGAGGCCTGTGCTGCCTTCCCTGCGTGACTGCCGAGCGGAATGACCTTTGACCTCGAGTGGGGGACGTTATCTCCTTAGAGAACGCTCGTGAACCGCCAAACACGAGCAAGTGCCAAGGGCACCTGTTAACTTTTCCCGAGGAAAGACTTGACTGGTCTCGAACCCGGGAACCTCCGACGCTGGAACCAACCTGGAAAGAGACTTACATGCTTTGCCGACTCTACCACCGAGATCTAAGGAAAGATGTCGAAAATCGCTCCTTATATATCGCCAACTCTTTCATTATAGACTTTTTGTCAGTTTTACCTAAACAAGTATTAGTTATTATGATTATCCAAGCATTGGAAAATAACATTTTCATCATCTACAATTCCCTTTTTTTTACGTATATCCTTTGTTGGCAGGAGATCAGCAGTAAAATGTCTATATATATTTTTTTCAACATAAAAATATCGTTTTTCTAGAATATAAAGATACATATTTTTACATAATGTTATAATTTATCTTAAAAAAAAGTATATATGATAATAAGTAATTCCGCTGAAGAGAATTTTGATAAATCATTAATCAATCCAATTACTCATCCATGTTATTTATAATATGATTGTGTTAAAGAGAATAGTTTTTTGTTCGTTAGTAGATTAATATAATCAATTAGATTACAATTACACCAAAGGACATATTGGAGAAAACTGTAAAAACAAAGTCAGAGAGAACACGGAATAAGAAAAATAAATACTGTAAAATGCTCATTTTTATTGTTATCATAAACAATATCTCTGCCGGTTTTCTCTCTTCGTTCTTTTCTGTGTCTACGCAGGAATCTGTTTTCTTTTTTTCCATCTTCTGTCTGTTTTACCTCCATTATGTCATTATCTTTGTCTTTCATTCTCTCTTTCTCTCTTCCGGTTAGTCTTAGAGGGAGGGAGGGAGAGAAATAGAATGGGAGAAGATTCTCTCTCATTCTCTTTCATTTTATTTTTCTTAGATATGTAGATTCTTAAGCGATGCTTAACCCCCCCCCTTTTTTAGTTGATTTTTAATAGGTTAAAAATTAAATTAATGAGATGAAGAAGTAAAGAGTCTCGAAAGATGTTTCAAATAACCTGAATTTCTCTCGAAATTGATGATAAATGAGGAAGTCGAAAATCGGTCCTTATATATGTCAAACTCTTTAATTATAGACTTTTTGTCACTTTTACCTGAACAAGTATTAGTTATTATGGTTATCCAAGCATTGGAAGATAACATTTTCATCTGCAATTCCCTTTTACGTATATCCTTCGTCGGCAGGAGATCAGCAGTAAAAGGTTTATATATATATTTTTTTTTCATCCTTTGAAAGTTTTATTGATTTTCTCAAAAACATATTTTTACGTCATTTTATAATTTAATTTTTTAAAAAGTATATATATGTAATTCCGCTGAAGAGAATTTTGATAAATCATTAATCACTCCAATTAATCATTAATTAATTGTGTTAAAGAGAATTATAAATAGATTTTTGTTCGTTAGTAGATTAATATAATCAATTAGATTACAATTACACCAAAGGACATATTGGAGAAAACTGTAAAAACAAAGTCAGAGAGAACACGGAATAAGAAAAATAAATACTGTAAAATACTCATTTTTATTGTTATCATAAACAATATCTCTGCCGGTTTTCTCTCTTCGTTCTTTTCTGTGTCTACGATGGATTTTTTTCCTTTTTTTCCCATCTTCTGACTTTTTTACCCCACCCCCCTCTCCCTGTCTCATTATCTTTCTCTTTCATTCTCTTTTTCGGTTAGTCTTAGAGGGAGGGAGGGAGAGAGGTAGAATGGGAGAAGATTCTCTCTCATTCTCTATCCTTCTCTTTTATTTATTTTTCTCTCAGTCTCTCTTACATTTTATCTCTTTCTCTATTTCATTCTCTCTCTCATTCCCTTACTCTTTCTTTCTTTCACCCTTTCTCTCTCTCTTCTCCTTTTTTCTTGTAACTATTAATCGCTTTAATTTATCTTTAATAAATTTATATCGTTATTGTGTTAATTAAAGAGAATAAAAAAATATTTTTGTCCGTTATTAGGTTAATATAATCAATTCGATTACAATTACACCAAAGGCCATAATGGGGAACACTAAAAAACAAATTAAGAGAGAACACGGAATAATAATGATAATAATTTAAAAATCTGTAAAATGCCATAATCTTTATTTTTTTTTTTATCATATACAATATCTATGCCGGTTTTCTTTCTCTCTCTTCTCATTCGTTCTTTTCTCTGTCTACGCAGGAATCTGTTTTCCTTGCTTCCCATCTTCTGACTGTTTTACCTCCTCTTCTCTCTTTCTCTCATTGTCTTTCTCTTTCCTTCTCTCTTTCTCTCATTGTCTTTCTCTTTCCTTCTCTCTTTCTCTCATTGTCTTTCTCTTTCCTTCTCTCTTTCTCTCATTGTCTTTCTCTTTGCTTCTCTCTTTCTCTCATTGTCTTTCTCTTTCCTTCTCTCTTTCTCTCATTGTCTTTCTCTTTGCTTCTCTCTTTCTCTGTCTTCCGGTTAGTCCTAGAGGGAGCGAGGGAGAGAGAGGTAGAAAGGGAGAAGATTCTCTCTCATTCTGTCCCTCTCTTTATTTTTTCTTTCTCTCAGTCTCTCTCTCTCCCACTTACTTTCATTTTATCTCTCTTTCACTATTTTATTCTCACTCTCTCTCATTGTCTTTCCTTCTCTTTTTCACTCTCTCTTTCTCATCGTCTTTCTTTCATTCTCTCCCTTTCATTATCTCTCTCTCTCTTTACTGAATACTTTTATAAAATGTGAATGATGAAGTTAAAGGTAACCTTTTATTACGACTATAAAATGATTGCAAAGCTTCTGTTCGCTCTTGAATTCTCTTTCTCTTCTCTATGAGTCAATAATCAATAAGCGACGAAGAGAGACACAGAAGATGGCAGGAAATGTAGTTATATATTGATAGTTATAATGGTGATAATTATAAATATGTACATTCTCCAAAAGCCAGAATAATGCATGGGATTTTACACGTCGTCAGTAATGAAGTATTAACAATTACAGACGATAATTGATTTATTTAACCTATTCCAACTTCTCATTTAATCACCAATAAAGTACGGAAGAAAAATTATTTTAACGTTCTAATAAACTGCTTGAAATAACTAATGGGTTTTCTGCTGTATTCCCCTCCCCATCCTTTCCTCTTCCGGGCTTTTTACAATAACATGTTTATAAAACAATTTACTTTGATTTTTCTTAGATATGTAGATTCTTACCCGATTCTTACCCCCCCCCCCCGACTTTTTAATTGATTTTTAATAGGTTAAAAATTAAATGAATAAGATGAAGAAGTAAAAAGTCTCGAGGGATGTTTCAAATAACCTGAATTTCTCTCGAAATTGATGATAAATGAGGAAGTCGAAAATCGGTCCTTATATATCTCCAACTCTTTCATTATAGACTTTTTGTCACTTTTACCTGAACAAGTATTAGTTATTATGGTTATCCAAGCATTGGAAAATAACATTTTCATCTGCAATTCCCTTTTACGTATATCCTTCGTTGGTAGAAGATCAGCAGTAAAATGTATATATATATATTTTTTTCAAACTCCTAATATCCTCTTTCCCATTGCAAGTATACATATTTTTACATAATCTTATCATTTATCTTTTAAAAAAGTATATATGATAACATGTAATTCCGCTGAAGACAATTTTGATAAAACATTAACCACTCCAATTAATGATCCATGTTATTGATATGATTGTGTATCATAAATAATTTTTCTGTTCTTTAGTAGATTAATATAATCAATTAGATTACAATTACACCGAAGGACATATTGGAGAAAACTGTAAAAACAAAGTCAGAGAGAACACGGAATAAGAAAAATAAATGCTGTATAATACTCATTTTTATTGTTAACCTAAATAATATCTCTGCCGGTTTTCTCTCTTCGTTCTTTTCTGTGTCTACGATGGATTTTTTTTCCTTTTTTCCCCCATCTGACTGTTTTACCCCCACCCCCCTCTCCCTCTATCATTATCTTTCTCTTTCATTCCTTCTTCCGGTTAGTCTTAGAGGGAGGGAGAGAGGTAGGTAGAAAGGGAAAAGATTCTCTCTCATTCTCTATCCTTCTCTTTTATTTATTTTTCTCTCAGTCTCTCTCATTCTCTTTCATTTTATCTCTTTCTCTATTTCATTCTTTCTCTCTCATTCCCTTTCTCTTTCTTTCTTTCACCCTCTCTCTCTCTTTTCGTTTTCTCTTATTTTCTCTAATTCATTCTCTCTCTCTCTCTGTAACCATTGTATTTACATGTATTATATCTGCTGTAATTGTTATATAACTTGTACGTGTATGCTTCTGTTACTGTATTCTATATGATGCAATCATCAATGTAATCTGTATCTTTCATGTTGCTCTAATTATTATATATATATTCTACCACATACACATATATACATACATATACGTACGCTCGTTGCTTCACCTATCTGTCTACTCCTCTCACGCTAGACATAACAGTGTTGTTTGTCTTTCCCTTTGCAAGAGCTATGTATTGATGCAACACTTCCCTCATCACATTCCAAATGTCACAAGTCACAAGAAAACACCTTGATTCACACATCTCCTGAGACAAGTCACACATTGTGGCAGAGAGTCTCCTCTCGGGGAGCAGAGGAGCAACACCTCGCTCCTCACTCCAACGTCCTACTGTTCAAGCTTAGCAATAAACCAAGAAAGCTGTTCCTGCCGTGTTCTTCACACCCTAGGCCACGTTACCCACACAAATGCAGTCGAAAATCGGTCCTTATATATCTCCTACTCTTTTATTATAGGCTTTTTTGTCACTTTGGCCTTTCCTTTAATTTGATTATCATTCTTAATTTGTCTGTTTTAATTTCCTTATCAAATCAAATTAACAATTGCAAATATGATCATTCACGCTATTTACATTCTCGTTGATAAGGTTATTAAATGTAATTAATCTGCTTCTGTTAAACAAACACTAATTATTAGGTTCATTTTAGTAATGGAAAAAATTCCTATTCATCATCTGAAATTGACTGAAATTAACGTCAATAAACTAAGCATTTAATAAATTAATCATAAGCTTATTTTCTTTTTGTTAAATGGAATTATTTTCGCCTATCGTTAATAGACGAAGCTTTAAAAGATTTAAGGTAATTATAACATGAAAAAGAGAGAACAAAAACGTATAAGATAAGAACCCAAAGGAAAATAAACATTAAGAAAATACTATAGATTACTCGCCATCACTTTCACTGATATTCCAACCAATACTTATTAATCTTTTGAACAAAATGTTTATCAATACATAATGACTAAACAATATTTTGTTTTCTCTCTCTCTCTCTGTGTCTATTTCTCTTTCTTTCAGTCTTCTTCTCTGTCCTTTATCGTACTTTTTCTTAATTCCTATCTTCTCTCTGACTGTTTTACCCTCTTTATCCCTTCTCTCTCTGTCTATTTCTCTTTCTTACCATCTTCTTCTCTGTCCTTTATCGAATTCTTTCTTAATTCCTATCTTCTCTCTGACTGTTTCACCCTCTCTTCCGCTTCTCTCTCTCTATTTCTATCTCCTTGTTTCTCCCTCTCTCTCCTTCTCCCTTTTTCTTATGCTAAACAGGTATTGGTTATTTGAGACCTACACTTGCATTCTTATATAGATTTGAACATTTTTAAGGTTGGAATTGTCAATAAACACTAATTGCCATTATTCTAAAAGAGGCATAAATTGCAAATGGTATTTGACGAATTGTATAAGAATTGGGTAAATTATTTCGCGAAAGACCACACACACACACTCTCTGTTTCTCTCTTTTCTCTCTCTCACACACGCACAATCTCTCTCTGTTTCTCTAGCACACACACACACATATGGATATAGAGATATAGATTATAGAGATAGAGATTAAGATGGGGAGACATTTATATGTATATATAGATAATATATATATATATATATATATAATATATATATATATATAAATATATATATATATATATATATATATATATATATATATATATATATATATATATATAAATATATATATATATATATATATATATATATATATATATATATTTATATATATATATATATATATAAATATATATATATATATATATATATATATATATATATATATATATATATATATATAAATATATATATATATATATATATATATATATATATATATATATATATATATAAATATATATATATATATATATATATATATATATATATATATATATATATATATATATATATATATATAAATATATATATATATAAATATATATATATATATATATATATATATATATATATATATATATAAATATATATATATATATATATATATATATATATATATATATATATATATATATATATATATATATATATATATATATATATATATAGAGAGAGAGAGAGAGAGAGAGAGAGAGAGAGAGAGAGAGAGAGAGAGAGAGAGAGAGAAAGAGAGACAGAGAGAGACAGAGAGAGACTATAGTGATGTATAATAAAGAATTATTCCTCGAAACACCAGCTTTTCTGCTACACCGGTTTCTATCGTTAATTGTCATAGGGGCATAAGCCACAAATATACCATTTTACTCTATCCATTAACATCAACATTAACAGTACGCCGATAACAAAATGACAACGTCGACTTTCTCGACAAGAGACTTACATGCTTTGCCGACTGTACCTCCGAGATCTAAATAAAAAACTCGAAAATCGAGGTTAATATCAAACTCTTTTATTAATGGCTTTTTGTCACTTTTACCTTTATTTTTACTTTGATTCCCACTCTTAATTGGTTTGTTGTTCAAATTTCTTAATTCAATCATCTTAATGATTGCAACTATGATCATTCAGGTTATATGAATCATCTGTATCAAGAAATATTAAGGGTAAGCTATTTTATAAAATAATACCAAGTATAAGTAATTATGGCTATCGTACCATTGAAAAATAACATTTTCATTATCTAGAATTCCTTTTTACATATATCTTTCCTCAACAGAAGATCAGCAGTATATTTATATATATATCTAGTTTTTTTTTTATAATCCAACTGTTTTCCTTTACTATAATTCATCTTTAATAATTTATTTATATATAAGTTATTGTGTTAATTAAAGAATTAAAAATTGTTTTTGTTCGTTATTAGGTTAACATAGAATTATCTGATTACAGTTACACCAGAGGTCATAATGGGGAACACTGTAAAACAAATTAAAAGAGAGCACGGAAACAATGATAATAATAATAATAAAATATGTAAAATGCCATATTCTTTATTTTCCTCTTACATACAATATATATGCCGGTTTTCTTTCTCTCTCTTCTCCTGTGTCCCTTGCTTCCCATCTTCTGACTGCTAATTCCCTCTTTCTCATTGTCTTTCTCTTTCCTTCTCTCTTTCTCTGTCCTCCGGTTAGTCCTAGAGGGAGCGAGGGAGAGAGAGGTAGAAAGGGAGAAGATTTCGTCATTCTGTCCCTCTCTTTATTTTTTCTTTCTCTCAGTCTCTCTCTCTCCCACTTTCTTTCATTTTATCTCTTTCACTATTTCCTTCTCACTCTCTCTCATTGTCTTTCCTTCTCTTTTTCATTGTCTCTCTCTCTCATCGTCTTTCTTTCATTCTCTCCCTTTCATTATCTCTCTCTCTCTTTACTGAATAGTTTTATAAAATGTGAATGATGAAGTTAAAGGTATATTTTTATTACGACTCTAAAATGATTGCAAAGCTTCTGTTCGCTCTTGAATTCTCTTTCTCTTCTCTTTGAGTCAATAATAAATAAGCGACGAACAGAGACACAGGAGATGTAGAAGCTGTAGTTATATATTGATGGTTATAATGTTGATAATTATAAATATGTATATTCTCCAGAAGCCAGAATAATGCATGGGATTTTACAAGTCGTCAGTAATGAAGTATTAACAATTACAGACGATAATTGATTTATTTAACCTATTCCAACTTCTCATTTAATCACCAATAAAGTACGGAAGAAAAATTATTTTAACGTTCTAATAAACTGCTTGAAATAATTAATGAGTTCTCTTATATTCCCATAATATTTATTTCATGTTTAAAAAAAAATTTACTTTGATTTTTCTTAGATATGTAGATTCTTACCCGACCCCCCCTCTTTTTAATTGATTTTTAATAGGTTAAAAATTAAATGAATAAAATGAAAAAGTAAAGAGTCTCGAGAGATGTTTCAAATAACTTGAATAACCAGTCTTTCTGCTCGAAATTGATGTTAAATGAGTGCAAAACAACCAGCCAATCGGACCAAGCAGAACCTCATGCAGATCTGAACCAACTTCTAATCCAGAGGCCTGTGCTGCCTTCCCTGCGTGACTGCCGAGCGGAATGACCTTTGACCTCGAGTGGGGGACGTTATCTCTTAGAGAACGCTCGTACAAACACGAGCAAGTGCCAAGGGCACCTGTTAACTTTTCCCGAGGAAAGACTTGACTGGTCTCGAACCCGGGAACCTCCGACGCTGGAACCAACCTGGAAAGAGACTTACATGCTTTGCCGACTCTACCACCGAGATCTAAGGAATAATTTGGAAAATCGATCCTTATATATCGCCAACTCTTTGATTATAGACTTTTTGTCACTTTTACCTAAACAAGCATTAGTTATTATGGTTATCCAAGCATTGGAAAATAACATTTTCATCTGCAATTCCCTTTTACGTATATCCTTTGTTGGTAGGAGATCAGCAGTAAAATGTCTATATATATATTTTTTTTTCAACCTGCAAATAGGAACTTCACTCTTATGAAAATATACATATTTTTACATAATCTTATCATTTATCTTTTAAAAAAGTATAAATGATAACATGGAATTCCGCTGAAGACAATTTTGATAAAACATTAACCACTCCAATTAATCATCCATGTTATTTATAATAGGATTGTGTTAAAGAGAATCATATATTGATTTTTTGTTCGTTGGTAGATTAATATAATCAATTAGATTACAATTACACCAAAGGACATATTGGAGAAAACTGTAAAAACTAAGTCAGAGAGAACACGGAATAAGAAAAATAAATACTGTAAAATACTAATTTTTATTGTTATCATAAACAATATCTCTGCCGGTTTTCTCTCTTCGTTCTTTTCTGTGTCTACGCAAGATTTTTTTTCCCCCTTTTTTCCCATTTTCTGACTATTTTACCTCACCCCCCTCTCCCTCTCTCATTATCTTTCTCTTTCATTTTCTCTTTCGGTTAGTCATAGAGGGAGGGAGGGAGAGAGGTAGAATGGGAGATTATCTCTCATTCTCTGTCCCTCTCTGTCTCTCAATCTCTTTCATTCTGTCTCTTTCATTACTTCATTCTCTCTCTCCTTCCCTTTTCTCTTTCTTTCTCTCATCCTCTCTCTCATTTTCTTTCTTTCATCTCTCTCTCTATTCTCCTTTTTTCTCATTCTATTTCATTATTGATAATTGATAAAGTTAAAGGCATCTTTTATCATGAATATAAAACGATTACAAAGCTTCTCTTCGCTCTTGAATTCTCTTTCTCTTCTCTAAGAGTCAATAATCCATAAGCGACGAACAGAGACACAGAAGATGGCAGGAAATGTAGTTATATGTTGATAATTATAATGGTGACAATTATAAATGTCTACATTCTCCAGAAGCCAGAATAATGCATGGTATTTTACACGTCGTCAGTAATGAAGTATTAACAATTACAGACGATAATTGATTTATTTAACCTATTCCAGCTTCTCATTTAATCACCAATTTAGTACGGAAGATAAATTATTTTAACGTTCTAATGTACTGCTTGAAATAACTAATGAGTTTTCTGCTGTATTCCCATCCCCATCCTTTCCTCTTCCGGGCTTTTTACAATAACATGTTTATAAAACAATTTACTTTGATTTTCCTTAGATATGTAGATTCTTACCCCCCCCCCCTCTTTTTAATTGATTTTTAAAAGGTTAAAAATTACATGAATAGGATGAAGAAGTAAAAAGTCTCGAGGGATGTTTCAAATAACCTGAATTTCTCTCGAAATTGATGTTAAATGAGGAAGTCGAAAATCGGTCCTTATGTAAATCCAACTCTTTCATTATAGACTTTTTGTCCCTTTTGCCTGAACAAGTATTAGTTATTATGGTTATCCAAGCATTGGAAAATAACATTTTCATCTGCAATTCCCTTTTACGTATATCCTTCCTTGGCAGGAGATCAGCAGTAAAATGTCTATATATATATATATTTCCAAACTAAAAATATCGCCATCTAATGGAAAAAATATTTTTACATGTATTAATTAATCTATTAATAAAGTATAAATGATATTATGTAATTCCGCTGAAGAGAATTTTTATAAATCATTAACCACTCCAATTAATCATCCATGTTATTTATAATATGATTGTGTTAAAGAGAATCATAAATTGTATTTTGTTCGTTAGTAGATTAATATAATCAATTAGATTACAATTACACCAAAGGACATATTGGAGAAAACTGTAAAAACAAAGTCAGAGAGAACACGGAATAAGAAAAATAAATACTGTAAAATGCTCATTTTTATTGCTATCATAAACAATATCTCTGCCGGTTTTCTCTCTTCGTTCTTTTCTGTGTCTACGCTGGATTTTTTTCCCCTTTTTTCCCATCTGACTGTTTTACCCCCACATCCATCTCCCTGTATCATTATCTTTCTCTTTCATTCCCTCTTCCGGTTAGTCTTAGAGGGAGGGAGAGAGAGAGGTAGAATGGGAGAAGATTCTCTCTCATTCTCTGTCCTTCTCTTTTATTTATTTTTCTCTCAGTCTCTCTCTCATTCTCTTTCATTTTATCTCTTTCTCTATTTCATTCTCTCTCTCTCATTCCCTTTCTCTTTCTTTCTTTCACCCTTTCTCTCTCTTTTCTCCTTTTTTCTTGTAACTATTAATCGCTTTAATTTATCTTTAATACATTTATATCGTTATTTTGTTAATTAAAGAGAATAAAAAAAATATATATTTGTACGTTATTAGGTTAATATAACCAATTCGATTACAATTACACCAAAGGCCATAATGGGGAACACTAAAAAACAAAGTAAGAGAGAACACGGAATAATAATGATAATAATTAAAAATGTAAAGTGCCATATTCTTTATTTTGATCATATACAATATCTATGTCGGTTTTCTTTCTCTCACTTCTTCGTTCTTTTCTCTGTCTACGCAGGAATCTGTTTTCCTTGCTTCCCATCTTCTGACTGTTTTACCTCCCCCTCTCTCTTTCTCTCATTGTCTTTCTCTTTCCTTCTCTCTTTCTCTGTCTTCCGGTTAGTCCTAGAGGGAGCGAGGGAGAGAGAGGTAGAAAGGGATAAGATTCTCTCTCATTCTGTCCCTCTCTTTATTTTTTTTCTTTTTCTCTCACCTCTTCTCCCACTTTCTTTCATTTTATTTCTTTCACTATTTCATTGTCACTCTCTCTCATTGTCTTCCTTTCATTCTCTCCCTTTCATTCTCTCTCTCTCTCTTTACTGAATACCTTTATAAGATTTGAATGATGAAGTTAAAGGTAAATTTTTATTTAGACTCTAAAATGATTGCAAAGCTTCTCTTCGCTCTTGAATTCTCTTTCTCTTCTCTATGAGTCAATAATCAATGAGCGACGAAGAGAGACACACAAGATGGCAGGAAATGTAGTTATATATTGATGGTTATAATGTTGATAATTATAAATATGTACATTCAACAAAAGCCAGATTAATGCATTGGATTTTACACGTCGTCAGTAATGAAGTATTAAGAATTACAGACGATAATTGATTTATTAACCTATTCCAACTTCTCATTTAATCACCAATAAAATACGGAAGAATTTTTTTTTTTTAACGTTCTAATAAACTGCTTGAAATAACTAATGAGTTTTGTGCTGTATTCCCCTCCCCATCCTTTCCTCTTCCGGGCTTTTTACAATAACATGTTTATAAAACAATTTACTTTGATTTTTCTTAGATATGTAGATTCTTACCCGACCCCCCCTCTTTTTAATTGATATTTAATAGGTTAAAAATTACATGAATAAGATGAAGTAAAAAGTCTCGAGGGATGTTTCAAATAACCTGAATTTCTCTCGAAATTTATGATAAATGAGGAAGTCGAAAATCGCTCCTTATATATTTCCAACTCTTTTATTATAGACTTTTTGTCACTTTTACCTGAACAAGTATTAGTTATTATGGTTATCCAAGCATTGGAAGATAACATTTTTATTATCTGCAATTCCCTTTTACGTATATCCTATCCTTGGTAGGAGATCAGCAGTAAAATGTTTATATATATATATATTTTTTCAACCTTTATAGCATCAGCTTCTGCTATAAAACACATATTTTTCCATAACTTTATAATTATTTAAAAAAAGTATATATATGATAATATGTAATTCCGCTGAAGAGAATTTTGATAAATCATTAATCAATCCAATTAATCATCTATGTTATTCATAATATGATTGTGTTAAAGAGAATCATAAATTGTATTTTGTTCGTTAGTAGATTAATATAATCAATTAGATTACAATTACACCAAAGGACATATTGGAGAAAACTGTAAAAACAAAGTCAGAGAAAACACGGAATAAGAAAAATAAATACTGCAAAAATACTAATTTTTATTGTTATCCTAAACAATATCTCTGCCGGTTTTCTCTCTTCGTTCTTTTCTGTGTCTACGCTGGATTTCCCCCCTTTTTTCCCCTTCTTCTGACTGTTTTACTCCCACCCCATCTCCCTGTATCATTATCTTTCTCTTTTATTCCCTCTTCCGGTTAGTCTTAGAGGGAGGGAGGGAGAGAGGTAGGTAGAATGGGAGAAGATTCTCTCTCATTCTCTGTCCTTCTCTTTTATTTATTCTCTCTCTCATTCTCTTTCATTTTATCTCTTTCTCTATTTCATTCTCTCTCTCTTTCTCTCTTTCTTTCACTCTCTCTCTCTTTCTCTTTTTCTCTTATTTTCTCTATTTCATTCTCTCTCTCTGTCTCTCTCTCTGTAACCATTTAGAAATGATATATATTCAGGTTCCTGCTGTAATTGTTATTATGTCCATCGAATATAACTTGTACTTGTTACTGTATTCTATATGATGCAATCATCAATGTAATCTGTATCTTTCATGTTGCTCTAATTGTTATATATATATTCTACCACATACACATATATACATACATATACGTACGCTCGTTGCTTCACCTATCTGTCTACTCCTCTCACGCCAGACATAACAGTGTTGCTCTGTCTTTCCCTTTGCAAGAGCTATGTATTGATGCAACACTTCCCTCATCACTTTCCAAATGTCACACGTCACAAGAAAACACCTTGATTCACACATCTCCTGAGACAAGTCCCACATTGTGGTAGAGAGTCTCCTCTCGGGGAGCAGAGGAGCAACACATCGCTCCTCACTCCAACGTCCTACTGTTCAAGCTTAGCAATAAACCAAGAAAGCTGTTCCTGCCGTGTTCTTCACACCCTAGGCCACAGCATCACGATAAATGCAGTCGAAAATCGGTCCTTATATATCTCCTACTCTTTTATTATAGCCTTTTTTTTGTCACTTTTGCCTTTCCTTTAATTTGATTATCATTCTTAATTTGTCTGTTGTTTTAATTTCCTTATCAAATCATATTAACAATTGCTATTTACATTCTCGTTGATAAGGTTATTAAATGTAATTAATCTGCTTCTGTTAAACAAACACTAATTATTAGGTTCATTTTAGTAATGGAAAATATCCTATTCATCATCTGAAATTGACTGAAATTAACGTCAATAAACTAAGCATTTAGTAAATTAACTATAAGTTTATTTTCTTTTTTTAAACATAATTATTTTCGCCTATCGTTAATAGACGAAGCTTTAAAAGATTTAAGGTAATTATAACATGAAAAAGAGAGAACAAAAACGTATAAGATAAGAACCCAAAGGAAACTAAACATTAAGAAAATACTATAGATTACTCACCACGGATTCTCACTGATATTCCAACCAATACCTATTAATCTTTTGAACAAAATGTTTATCAATACATAATGACTAAACAATATCCTGTTTTCTCTCTCTTTCTTTCAGTCTTCTTTTCTGTCCTTTATCGCCTTTTTCTTAATTCCTATATTCTGTCTAATTGTTTTACCCTCTTTATCCCTTCTCTCTCTGTCTATTTCTCTTTCTTACCGTCTTCTTCTCTGTCCTTTATCGAACTCTTTCTTAATTCCTATCTTTTCTCTGACTGTTTCACCCTCTTTATCCCTTCACTCTGTCTATTTCTTCTTTACCGTCTTCTTCTGTCCTCTTTATCGTACTTTTTCTTAATTCCTATATTCTGTCTAACTGTTTCACCCTCTTTATCCCTTCACTCTGTCTATTTCTCTTTCTTACCGTCTTCTTCTCTGTCCTTTATCGTACTTTTTCTTAATTCCTATATTCTGTCTAACTGTTTCAATCTCTTTATCCCTTCACTCTGTCTATTTCTCTTTCTTACCGTCTTCTTCTCTGTCCTTTATCGAACTCTTCTTTAATTCCTATCTTCTCTCTGACTGTTTCACCCTCTCTTCCGCTTCTCTCTCTCTATTTCTATCTCCTTGTTTCTCCCTCTCTCTCCTTCTCCCTATTTCTTAGGCTAAACAGGTATTGGTTATTGTGAGGCCTACACTTGCATTCTTATATAGATTAGAACATTTTTAAGAATTGGAATTGTCAATAAACACACCTGCCATTATTCTAATAGAGGCATAAATTGCAAATGATAATTGACGAATTTGATAAGAATTGGGTAAATTATTTCGCGAAAGACCACACACACACACACACTCTCTCTCTGTCTGTTTCTCTCTCTCTCTCTCTCTGTTTCTCACACACACACAATCTCTCTCTCTCTGTTTCTCTCTCTCTCTCTCACACATACACTGAAGGCGGGTTAAGGAGGAAGGAAAGGGGGGAGGGGGAAGAAGGGGTTAGGAGAAGGAGTTGAATGAC
This sequence comes from Penaeus japonicus, assembly GCA_017312705.2. NCBI lineage: Eukaryota > Metazoa > Arthropoda > Malacostraca > Decapoda > Penaeidae > Penaeus > Penaeus japonicus. The sequence continues at coordinate 32,996 of BOPN01001139.1, read as the reverse complement.
TAAGAGGGTTAGGGGGTGGAAGAGGAGAAGGAGGGGTAGGGGTAGGGGTAGGGGTAGGGAGGAGAGAAGAGGAGGAAAAGGAAAAGAAAGTGAGGAGGGTAAGAATGAAAAGGAGGAAGAAGGGGAGAGAGACAGAGACAGAGAGAGACTATAGTGATGTAAAATAAAGGATTATTCCTCGAAACACCAGCTGTTCTGCTACACCGGTTTCTATCGTTAATTGTCATAGGGGCATAAGCCACAATTATACCACTTTACTCTATCCATTAACATCAACATTAACAGTACGCCGATAACAAAAATGACTATAATGTCGACTTTCTCCACAAACTAAAATAATAGCGAAGATTTTGCGATTCGTCAGTAATGAACTAATACGCTCACATTTATGTTAATAAATCAAAAGATATTCTTCATTTTTTCTTTTAAAGTAGAAGGGATAGTGCATTTTCTTTATATTCCTCCCTTCTTTTCCTTTTCCGTGGTTTTCAAAATCACGTGTATTGTGCTTGCAAAACAATTTATCCTAGGATAATCTTTGATTTTACTTGCAGATCTGCAAATTCTTACTCAAGTTGTTTTAAATGAGATTTGCTATTGTTTAAAGTCAAATTAATAAAAGTGAAGGATCAAAAAGTCTCGAGGAATGTTTCAAATAATATGAATAACCTAAGTCTTTCAAACTGATGTTAAATGAATGCAAAACAACCACCCAATCGGACCAAGCAGAACCTCATGCAGATCTGAACCAACTTCTAATCCAGAGGCCTGTGCTGCCTTCCCTGCGTGACTGCCGAGCGGAATGACCTTTGACCTCGAGTGGGGGACGTTATCTCCTTAGAGAACGCTCGTGAACCGCCAAACACGAGCAAGTGCCAAGGGCACCTGTTAACTTTTCCCGAGGAAAGACTTGACTGGTCTCGAACCCGGGAACCTCCGACGCTGGAACCAACCTGGAAAGAGACTTACATGCTTTGCCGACTCTACCACCGAGATCTTAAGAATGATGTGGAAAATCGAAGCTGATATCTCTCAAACTCTTTTATTATCATTATTATTATTTATTTTATTATTATTTTTTTTTTACTTTTACCTTTCCTTTTACTTTGACTCCCACTCTTAATTGGTTTATCGTTGAAATTTCTTAATTCAATCATCTTAATGATTGCAAATATGATCATTCAGGATATTTGAATCATCTGTATTAAGAAATATTAAGCGTAAGCTATTTTACATAATGAATACCAAGTATAAGTAATTATGGTTATCGTAACATTGAAAAATAACATTTTCATTATCTAGAATTCCTTTTTACAAATATCCATCCTGGACAGCAGATCATCAGTATATTTGTATATATATTTAGTATTTATTTTTATAATCCAACATTTTTCCATTAATCACTCTAATTTATCTTTAATAATTTATTTATATATAAGTTATTGTGTTAATTAAAGAATGAAAAATTGTTTTTGTTCGTTATTAGGTTAACATAATAAATTCGATTACAGTTACACCAAAGGCCAAAATGGAGGAACACTGTAAAAACAAATTACGAGGGAACACGGAATAATAATGATAATAATAATAAGAAAATATGTAAAATGCCATATTCTTTATTTTCCTCATATACAATATATATGCCGGTTTTCTTTCTCTCTCTTCTCCTGTGTTCCTTGCTTCCCATCTTCTGACTGTTTTACTTCCCCTCTCTCTTTCTCTCATTGTCTTTCTCTTTCCTTCTCTCTTTCTCTGTCTTCCGGTTAGTCCTAGAGGGAGCGAGGGAGAGAGAGGTAGAAAGGGAGAAGACTCTCTCTCATTCTGTCCCTCTCTTTATTTTTTTCTTTCTCTCAATCTCTCTCTCTCCCACTTTCTTTCATTTTATGTCTTTCACTATTTCATTGTCACTCTCTCATTCTCTTCGCTCTTTCATTCTCTTCTTTTCATTATCCCTCTCTCTCTTTACTGAATAGTTTTATCAAATCTGAATGATGAAGTTAAAGGTATCTTTTATCATGAATATAAAATGATTGCAAAGCTTCTGTGCGCTCTTGAATTCTCTTTCTCTTCTCTATGAGTCAATAATTAATAAGCGCCGAACAGAGACACAGAAGATGGCAGGAAATGTAGTTATATATTGATAGTTATAAATGTCTACATTCTTCAGAAACCAGAATAATGCAAGGAATTTTACACATCGTAAAACGATAATTGATTTATTTAACCTTTTAAAACTTTTCAATTGCTCACCAATAAAGTACGGAAGAAAAATTATTTTGACGTTCTAATAAACTGCTTGAAATAACTAATGGGTTTTCTGCTGTATTCCCCTCCCCATTCTTTCCTCCTCCGGGCTTTTTTACAATAACATGTTTATAAAACAATTTACTTTGATTTTTCTTAGATATGTAAATTCTTACCCGATTCTTACCCCCCCCCCCCCCCTCTTTAATTGATTTTTAATAGGTTAAAAATTACATGAATAAGATGAAGAAGTAAAAAGTCTCGAGGGATGTTTCAAATAACCTGAATTTCTCTCGAAATTGATGATAAATGAGGAAGTCGAAAATCGGTCCTTATATATCTCCAACTCTTTAATTATAGACTTTTTGTCACTTTTACCTGAACAAGTATTAGTTATTATGGTTATCCAAGCATTGGAAAATAACATTTTCATCATCTGCAATTCCCTTTTACGTATATCCTTCATTGGCAGGAGATCAGCAGTAAAATGTTTATATATATATTTTTTTTCAACCTAAAAATAGCCACAGCGAAAATTACTTATTTTTACATAATTTTATCATTATTTCTTTAAAAAGTATATATGATAATAGGTAATTCCGCTGAAGAGAATTTTGATAAATCATTGATCAATCCAATTAATCATCCATGTTATTTATAATAGGATTGTGTTAAAGAGAATCATAAATAGTTTTTTGTTCTTTAGTAGATTAATATAATCAGTTAGATTACAATTACACCAAAGGACATATTGGAGAAAACTGTAAAAACAAAGTCAGAGAGAACATGGAATAAGAAAAATAAATACTATAAAATACTAATTTTTATTGTTATCCTAAACAATATCTCTGCCGGTTTTCTCTCTTTGTTCTTTTCTCTGTCTACGCAAGAATCTGTTTTATTTTTTTTCCGTCTTCTGACTGTTTTACCTTCATTATCTCGTTATCTTTGTCTTTCATTCTCTCTTCTGGTTAGTCTTAGAGGGAAGGAGGGAGGGAGGGAGAGAGGGAGAATGAACTAACAACTGATTGTGTAAAGAGTGAAAAGGTGTTTTGTATATTTCTTCTCCTCTTCTTTGTATAGAATCACACCTACTAAGACATCATTAATCCATAACTATTCTAACATATAGAATTTTTTTTTTTTTTTTTTTTTTTTTTTTTTTTTTTTTTTTTTTTTTTTTTTTTTTTTTTTTTTTTTTTTTTTTTTTTTTTTTTTTTTTTTCAGGAATCTGTTTTCCTTGCTTCCCATCTTCTGACTGTTTTACTTCCCCCTCTCTCTTTCTCTCATTGTCTTTCTCTTTCCTTCTCTCTTTCTCTCATTGTCTTTCTCTTTCCTTCTCTCTTTCTCTCATTGTCTTTCTCTTTCCTTCTCTCTTTCTCTCATTGTCTTTCTCTTTCCTTCTCTCTTTCTCTGTCTTCCGGTTAGTCCTAGAGGGAGCGAGGGAGAGAGAGGTAGAAAGGGAGAAGATTCTCTCTCATTCTGTCCCTCTCTTTATTTTTTCTTAGATATGTAGATTCTTAACCGATTCTTACCCCTCCCCCCCCCCTTTTTTTTAATTGATTTTTAATAGGTTAAAAATTACATGAATAAGATGAAGAAGTAAAAAGTCTCGAGGGATGTTTCAAATAACCTGAATTTCTCTCGAAATTGATGATAAATGAGGAAGTCGAAAATCGATCCTTATATATTTCCAATTCTTTTATTATAGACTTTTTGTCACTTTTACCTAAACGAGTATTAGTTATTATGGTTATCCAAGCATTGGAAGATAACATTTTTATTATCTGCAATTTCATTTTACGTATATCCTTCAACGGCAGGAGATCAGCAGTAAAAGGTCTATATATATATTTTTTTTTTCAACCTAAAAATACCAAGTGACTAAATAAGTAAATATTTTTACATGTATTTGATTTATCTTTTAAAAAGTATGTATGATAATATGTAATTCCGCTGAAGAGAATTTTGATAAATCATTAATCAATCCAATTAATCATCCATGTTATTTATAATATGCTTGTGTTAAAGAGAATCATAAATTGATTATTTGTTTGTTGGTAGATAAATATATTCAATTATATTACAATTACACCAAAGGACATATTGGAAAAAAAAAACTTTTATTGTTATCATAAACAGTATCTATGCCGGTTTTCTCTCTTCGTTCATTTCTGTGTCTACGCAGATTTTTTTTTTCCTTTTTTCCCCATCTTCTGACTGTTTTACCCCCACCCCCCTCTCCCTCTCTCATTATCTTTCTCTTTCATTCTCTCTTTCGGTTAGTCTCAGAGGGAGGGAGGGAGAGAGAATGGGAGAAGATTCTCTCTCATTCTCTGTCCCTCTCTCTCTCCCAATCTCTTTCATTCTGTCTCTTTCTATATTTCATTATCTCTCTCTCATTCCTTTTTCTCTTTCTTTCTCTCATCCTCTCTCTCATTTTCTTTCTTTCATCTCTCTCTCTTCTCCTTTTCTCTCATTCTATTTCATTATCTCTCGCTTTCATTCTCTCTCTCTCTCTCTCTCTCTGTCTTTCCCTTGAATTATCAACTGATTGTGTAAAGAGTGAAAAGGTGTTTTGTATATATCTTCTCCTCTTCTTTGTATAGAATAACATGTATTAAGCCATCATTAATCCATAGTGATTTTAACATATAGAAATATCCTTCTTTTTTTTTTAGGTAACGCGTATTTGCATGTTGTTGTTGTGTTTTAACTATTGAATTGTTTCCAAATATAATCAGTGAAAGTGATAGAGTGAAAAAAGTCTCGAGAAATACTTCTCTTAAATACGATTAATAAAGTTAAAGGTATATTTTTATCATGAATCTAAAATGATTGCAAAACTTCTCTTCGCTCTTGAATTCTCTTTTTCTTCTCTATGAGTCAATAATCAATAATCGACGAAGAGAGACACAGAAGATGGCAGGAAATGTAGTTATATGTTTATAGTTATAATGGTGATAGTTATATATGTCTACATGCTCCAGAAGCCAGAAAAAAAAAAATATTTTACACGTCGTCAGTAATGAAGTATTAACAATTTCAGACGATAATTGATTTATTTGACCTATTCCAACTTCTCATTTAATCCCCAATAAAGTACAGAAGAAAAACTATTTTAACGTTCTAATAAACTGCTTGAAATAACTAAAGGGTTTTCTGCTGTATTCCCCTCCCCATCCTTTCCTCTTCCGGGCTTTTTACAATAACATGTTTATAAAACAATTTACTTGAATTTTTCTTAGATATGTAGATTCTTACCCAATTCTCCCCCCCCCCCCTCTTTTTAATTGATCTTTAATAGGTTAAAAATTACATGAATAAGATGAATTAAAAGGCTGGAGGGATGTTTCAAATAACCTGAATTTCTCTCGAAGGAAGTCGAAAATTGGTCCTTATATATTTCCATCTCTTTCATTATAGACTTTTTGTCAATTTTACCGGAACAAGTATTAGTTACAAAGGTTATCCAAGCATTGGAAAATAACATTTTCCTCATCTGCAATTCCCTTTTACGTATATCCTTCTTTGGCAGTAGATCAGCAGTAAAATGTGTATATATATATACATTTCCAAACTAAAAATATCGCCATCTAATGGAAAAAATATTTTTACATGTATTAATTAATCTATTAATAAAGTATAAATAATATTAAGTAATTCCGCTGAAGAGAATTTTGATGAATCATTAATCACTCCAATTAATCATCCATGTTATTTATAATATGATTGTGTTAAAGAGAATCATAAATATTTTTTTGTTCGTTAGTAGATTAATATAATCAATTAGATTACAATTACACCAAAGGACATATTGGAGAAAACTGTAAAAACAAAGTCAGAGAGAACACGGAATAAGAAAAATAAATACTGCAAAATACTAATTTCTATTGTTATCATAAACAATATCTCTGCCGGTTTTCTCTCTTCGTTCTTTTCTGTGTCTACGCAGGAATCTGTTTTCTTTTTTCCCATCTTCTGACTGTTTTACCCCCAACCCCCTCTCCCTCTCTCATTATCTTTAATTTTCATTCTCTCTCTCTTCTGGTTAGTCTTAGAGGGAGGGAGGAAGAGGTAGAATGGAAGAATATTCTCTCTCATTCTCTGTCCCTCTCTCCCAATCTCTCATTCTATCTCTTTCTCTATTTCATTATCTTTCTCTCATTCCGTATTTTCTTTCTTTCTCTCATTTTCTTTCTTTCATCTCTCTCTCTCTCTTCTCCTTTTCTCTCACTCTATTTCATTATCTCTCGCTTTCACTATCTCTCTCTCTCTCTGTCTTTCCCTTGAACTAACAACTGATTGTGTAAAGAGTGAAAGGGTGTTTTGTCTATATTTTCTTCTCTTCGTTTTATAGAATAACATGTATTAAGCCATCATTAATCCATAGTGATTCTAACATATAGAAGTATCTTTTTTTTTTTTTTTCCTTTTTTTTTAGGTAACGTTTATTTGCATGTTGTTGTTGTGTTTTAACTATCGAATTGTTTCCAAATATAATCAGTGAAGGTGATAGAGTGAAAAAAAAGTCTCGAGGAACACTTCTCTTAAATACGATTAATAAAGTTAAAGGTATATTTTTATTTTGAATATAGAATGACTGCAAAACTTCTGTTCGCTCTAGAATTCTCTTTCTCTTCTCTATGAGTCAATAATCAATAAGCGACGAAGAGAGACACACAAGATGGCAGGAAATGTAGTTATATGTTGATAGTTATAATGTTGATAATTATAAATATGTACATTCTCCAGAAGCCAGAATAATGCATGGGATTTTACACATCGTCAATAATGAAGTATTAACAATTACAGATGATAATTGATTTATTTAACCTATTCCAGCTTCTCATTTAATCACCAATTAAGTACGGAATATAGATTATTTAATCATTGTAATGTACTGCTTGAAATAGCTAATGAGTTCTCTTATATTCCCATTATATTTATTTTATGCTTAAAAAACAATCTATTTTGATTTTTCTTAGATATGTAGATTCTTACCCGAGTTGCCCCCCCCCCCTCTTTTTAATTGATTTTTAATAGGTTAAAAATTAAATGAATAAAATGAAGAAGTAAAAAGTCTCGAGGGATATTTCAAATAACCTGAACTTCTGCTCGAAATTGAAGTTAAATAATGCAAAACAACCACCCAATCGGACCAAGCAGAACCTCATGCAGATCTGAACCAACTTCTAATCCAGAGGCCTGTGCTGCCTTCCCTGCGTGACTGCCGAGCGGAATGACCTTTGACCTCGAGTGGGGGACGTTATCTCCTTAGAGAACGCTCGTGAACCGCCAAACACGAGCAAGTGCCAAGGGCACCTGTTAACTTTTCCCGAGGAAAGACTTGACTGGTCTCGAACCCGGGAACCTCCGTCGCTGGAACCAACCTGGAAAGAGACTTACATGCTTTGCCGACTGTACCACTGAGATCTTAAGAATGATGTGGAAAATCGAAGTTAATATCTTATTATTATTATTATTATTATTTTTTTTTTTTTTTTTTTTTTTTTTTTTTTTTTTACCTTTCCTTTTACTTTGACTCCTACTCTTGATTGGTTTATTGTTCAAATTTCTTAATTCATTCATCTTAATGATTGCAACTATGATCATTCAAGTTATTTGAATCATCTGTATCAAGAAATATTAAGCGTAAGCTATTTTACATAATGAATACCAAGTATAAGTAATTATGGCTATCGTAGCATTGAAAAATAACATTTTCATTATTTAGAATTCCTTTTTACAAATATCCTTCTTGGACAGCAGATCATCAGTATATTTGTATATATATTTAGTATTTATTTTTATAATCCAACATATTTCCATTTATCACTCTAATTTATCTTCAATAATTTATTTATATATATTATTGTGTTAATTAAAGAATGAAAAATTGTTTTTGTTCGTTATTAGGTTAATATAATCAATTCGATTACAGTTACACCAAAGGCCATAATGGGAGAACACTGTAAAAACAAATTAAGAGAGAACACGGAATAATAATGATAATAATAATAATAAAATATGTAAAATGCCATATTCTTTATTTTCCTCATATACAATATATATGCCGGTTTTCTTTCTCTCTCTTCTCCTGTGTTCCTTGCTTCCCATCTTCTGACTGTTTTACCTCCTCTTCTCTCTTTCTCTCATTGTCTTTCTCTTTGCTTCTCTCTTTCTCTGTCTTCCGGTTAGTCCAAGAGGGAGCGAGGGAGAGAGAGGTAGAAAGGGAGAAGATTCTCTCTCATTCTGTCCCTCTATCTATTTTTTTTCCTTTCAATCTCTCTCTCTCTCTCCCACTCTATTATTATAGATTTTTGTCTCTTACCTTTCCTTTTAATTTCATTTCCATTATCAGTTGATCTATTGTTGTTGAACTATTATCATCCAATCATTCTTAATGATTGCAATGATCATTCAGGTTAGTTGAATCATGTATTTTAGACATATTAAACGTGAGCTATTTTGCAAAAAAAATAAAAATAAATAAAAAAGCGTCAGTTATTATTATCCTGACATTGAAAAATAACCTTCTCATTATCTACAATGTCCTTTTACGAATACCCTATTTAGCAGGAGGTCAGCAGCAATTTTTTTTTATATACACTTATGCCGATTTTTAATTCTTGCTGGGCCACCTCATGCACATATTCCGGCGAAGCTATCTTTATTATTAATCACTCTAATTAATCAATAAGTTATTTGTATCATCTTTGTTGTAAAGAAAATTATGAATTGATTTTTATTCATTATTAGATGAGTATAACCAATTAGATTACAATTACACCAAAGGCCAAAAGGGGGAAACTGTAAAAACAAAGTCAGAGAGAACACGGAATAAGAAGAAAAAAATACTGTAAAATCCTCACCATCATTTTTATTGTTATTATAAACAATATCTATACCGGGTTTTCTTTCTCTCATCTTGTTTCAATCTTTTCTCTGTCTACGCAGGAATCTGTCTTCCTCTCTTCCCATCTTCTGACTGTTTTCTCTCTTTCTCTCTGTTCCGGTTAGTCCAAGAGGGAAAGAAATAGGTAGAAAGGGAAAAGATTCACTCTGATTCTTTGTTCTGCTCTCTATTTCCTCTTTTCTTTCCCATTCTCTTTCATTCTATTTATCTTTCTCTGTTTCTTTGTTTTTCTCTCATTCTCTTTCTTTCTCTCTTTCATTTTCATTCTCATTATCATATTTTTTCCACAAACAGAATAATGCACAAGATTTTACAAGTCGTCAGTAATGAAGTATGAATATCAGACAATTATTGACATGTTGGCACCAATAACAATACCACATAATTTAATATCCTGCCAAAAATACAATAGACAACGCCAAAACATTAAAATTATTTACAAATCAAAAACATAGAAAATAACATAACAAATTTATTATCCAACAACGAAAAAATAATCAGTAAAATAATCACTTTTCTAAAGGAGACAAAACTTTATGACCTTCTATAGATTGATAAAATAAAATGGAACCATTGGCTTCATGACCATGGCATGTGCCGCTGGTTTATAGCCAATAAATCCAACAACAACAACAACGACATGTTGGCGGGCTCGCCTCAGTGTATATATAGCTTATCCTTGTTAATCTATTTAGTGCTTGATTATTGTATTATTCTCACCTAATAACTGAAATAACTAGTGGGTTTTCTTTTGTATTCCTCTCCTCCTCTTCCGTGTTTTTCGCAATAACATGTATTATGTTTGCAAAATAATCTATCTTATGGTAATCTTTGATTTTACTCGTGGATCTACAGATTCTTACCAAAGTAATTTTAACACATTTTTGCTAGTATTTAAATATTTAAAAAAAGTCTCGAGGAAAGTTTCAATGTGAATAACCAAAGTCTTTCTGCTCCAATTTTTGGAAAATCGATCCTTATATATCGCCAACTCTTTGATTATAGACTTTTCGTTATATTTACCTGAACAAGTATTAGTTGTATATCCTTTATTAGTAGGAGATCAGCAGTAAAATGTATATATATATTTTTTTTTTCAACCTAAAAATACCCTCTTTTCCCAGTTGAAAATATACATATTTTTACATAATCTTATCATTTATCTTTAAAAAAAGTATATAAGTTAACATGCAATTCCACTGAAGACAATTTTAATAAAACATTAACCTCTCCAATTAATCATCCATGTTATTTATATGATTGTGCTAAAGAGAATCATAAATAGTTTTTTGTTCGTTAGTAGATTAATATAATCAATCAGATTACAATTACACCAAAGGACATATTGGAGAAAACTGTAAAAACAAAGTCAGAGAGAACACGGAATAAGAAAAATAAATATTGTAAAATGCCCCTTTTAATTGTTATCATAAACAATATCTCTGCCGGTTTTCTCTCTTCGTTCTTTTCTGTGTCTACGCAGGAATCTGTTTTCTTTTTTCCATCTTCTGACTGTTTTACCCCCACGCCCCTCTCCCTCTCTCATTATCTTTCTCTTTCATTCTCTTTTTCGGTTAGTCTCAGAGGGAGGGAGGGAGAGAGGTAGAATGGGAGAAGATTCTCTCTCATTCTCTGTCCCTCTCTCTCTCCCAATCTCTTTCATTCTATCTCTTTCACTATTTCATTCTCTCTCTCATTCCCTTTTCTCTTTCTTTCTCTCATCCTCTCTCTCATTTTCTTTCTTTCATCTCTCTCTCTCTTCTCCTTTTTTCTCATTCTATTTCATTATCTCTCGCTTTCTCTCTCTCTCTCTTTGTCTTTGTAAAGAATGAAAAGGTATTTTCTATATATCTTCTTTTCTTTATTTAGAATAACACGCATTAAGCCATCATTAATCCATAACGATTCTAACATAAATAGAAATACATTTTTTAGGTAACGCTTATTTGCATGTTGTTGTTGTGTTTTAACTATCAAATTGTTTCCAAATATAATCAGTGAAGGTGATAGAGTGAAAAAAAGTCCCGAGGAACACTTCTCTAAAATACGATTGATAAAGTTAAAGGTATCTTTTATCTTGAATATAAAATGCTTGTAAAGCTTCTGTTCGCTCTTGAATTCTCTTTCTCTTCTCTAAGAGTCAATAATCAATAAGCGACGAACAGAGACACAGAAGATGGCAGGAAATATAGTTATATGTTGATAGTTATAATGGTGATAATCATAAATATCTACATTCTCCAGAAGTTTATATCTCTCAAACTCTTTTATTAATTTTTTTGTCACTGTTATCTTTCTTTGATTTCCATTCTTAATTATTCTGTTATTCAAATTTCTTCGTTCAGTCATCTTAATGATTGCAACTATGATCATTCAGGTTATATGAATCCTCTGTATCAAGAAATATTAAACGTGAGCTATTTTACAAAATAAATACCAAGTATAAGTAATTATGGTTATCGTAGCATTGAAAAATAACGTTTTCAATATCTAGAATTCCTTTTTACATATATCCTTCAAAAACAGAAGATCAGCAGTATATTTATTTATATATATTTATTATTTTTGAAGTAATTAGAGAAATGTAAATACGTGGAAGAATCATTGGATTAATCATTGTAATTAATCATTAATAAGTTATTTATATTGATTGTATTAAATAGAATCAAAAATTGTTTTGATTGTTATTAGGTTAATATAATCAATTCGATTACAATTACACCAAAGACCATAATGGGAGAATACTAAAAAACAAAGTAAGAGAGAACACGGAATAATGATAATTATTATAATAAAAATCTGTAAAATGCCATATTTTACAAATTTTTATTATATCTCTCTCTCTTCCCCTTCGTTCTTTTCTCTGTCTACGCAGGAATCTGTTTTCCTTGCTTCCCATCTTCTGACTGTTTTACCTCCCCCTCTCTTTCTCTCATTGTCTTTCTCTCTCCTTCTCTCATTGTCTTTCTCTTTCCTTCTCTCTTTCTCTGTCTTCCGGTTAGTCCTAGAGGGAGCGAGGGAGAGAGAGGTAGAAAGGGATAAGATTCTCTCTCATTCTGTCCCTCTCTTTATTTTTTTTTTCTTTCTCTCAATCTCTCTCTCTCCCACTTCCATTTTATCTCTCTTTCACTATTTCATTGTCACTCTCTCTCATTGTCTTTCCTTCTTTCTTTCATTCTCTCTCTCTCACATTGCTTTTTTTTATTCTCTCCCTTTCATTATCTCTCTCTCTCTCTTCACTGAATACTTTTATAAAATCCGAATAAAGTTAAAGGTATCCTTTTATTACGACTATAAAAATGGTTACAAATCTTGACCTCTCCTTCTGTTCTCTCAGTTAATAATCCATAAGCGACGAAGAGAGACACACAAGATGGCAGGAAATGTAGTTATACATAGATGGTTACAATGTTGATAATTATAAATCTACATTCTCCAGAAACCAGAATAATGCATTGGATTTTATAAGTTGTCACTAATGAGGTATTGATAATTACAGACGATAATTGATTTATTTAACCTATTCCAACTTCTCATTTAATCACTATTTAAATGCGGAAGATAGATTAATTTATCGTTCTAATATGCTGCTTGAAATAACTAATGTGTTTTCTTATATTCCCCTTATATTTATTTTATGTTTATAAAACAATTTACTTTGATTTTTCTTAGATATGTAAATTCTCACCCGAGTTGCCCCCCCCCCCTTTTTAATTGATTTTTAATAGGTTAAAAATTAATTTCTGCTCGAAATTGATGTTAAATGAGTGCAAAACAACCAGCCAATCGGACCAAGCAGAACCTCATGCAGATCTGAACCAACTTCTAATCCAGAGGCCTGTGCTGCCTTCCCTGCGTGACTGCCGAGCGGAATGACCTTTGACCTCGAGTGGGGGACGTTATCTCCTTAGAGAACGCTCGTGAACCGCCAAACACGAGCAAGTGCCAAGGGCACCTGTTAACTTTTCCCGAGGAAAGACTTGACTGGTCTCGAACCCGGGAACCTCCGACGCTGGAACCAACCTGGAAAGAGACTTACATGCACTCTACCACCGAGATCTAAGGTAAGAACTCGAAAATCGCTCTTTATATATCGCCAACTCTTTCATTAATGATTTTTTGTCACTTTTGCATTTCCTTTTACCTTGATTTTCATTCTTAATTGGTCTGTTATTGTTCAAATTTCTTCAAATAGGTCTGGCTATGTGCGTTCTCGGTAATAAGGATATCAAATGTGATTAATCTACTTATGTTAAACAAATGTTAGTTATTAGGTTAATTTCGGTATTGAAAAATATTCCATTCATCATATGAAATTAATTTATCAATATACAATTAACATCAATAAACTAAATATTTAATAAACCAATCATAAGCTTATCATAATTTTTTAAACAGAATTATGTTTTAAAAGATTTAAGTGGATTATTACATGGAAAAGGGAGAGAACAAAAAAGTATAAAATAAAAGTCAAAGAAAACTAAACATATTAAGGAAATTATATAGATTACTCACCATAATTTTCATTGATATTCTAACCAACACCTATATATATTCTGAACAAAATGTATATCAATACATAATATTTAAATATCGTGCTTTCTCTTTCTCTATCTCTTTTTTATTCTCTCTCTCTGTCTTTATGTTTCTCTTTCTTTCCGTCTTCCTCTCTGTCCTTTATCTAAATCTTCCTTAATTCCAATCTTCTATCCTTCTCTCTCCCTTATTTTCTGTATCTTTCTCTCTCCTTGTTTCTTTCTCTCTCTCTCCTTCCCTATTTCCCTCTCTCTGTCCTCATCTCTGTCTGTCTGTCTGTTTGTTCCTTCCTTCAATCACTTTAAAGTTTGCAAGTATAATCATTCAGGTAATTTTCATTCTCGCTAATAAGAATATAAAACGTAATTAATCATCCTATGCTTAATAAGTATTAGTTATTATGAGGTTAGTTTTTATATGTGTGAACATAATCATTATTCCACAAGAGGCATAGATTATAAATAATGATAACAGACGAATTTTATTAGAAATGGGTAATTGTTTCACGAAAGACTACCTACACACACATACACATACACACATACATTCACGCACGCACACACACACACACACATTCCCACACACACACTCACACACACACACATTCACGCACACGCACACACACACACACACATTCCCACACACACACTCACACACACACACATTCACGCACACGCACACACACACACACACACAAAATCACATCCTTACCCACAAAAAGTTAAAGTTATCTTTTTACAAGTAAAATAAAATATTCCAAAATTTCTCTTCTTCTCTTTAAGTTAATAAAAATGAGTAATGAAGAGAGAGACACAAGATGACAGGAAATGTAGTTAACGATTATAATAACAAACTAAGATGATACATAAGATTTTGTAAGTCATCAGTTATGAAGTTTTAATATATACGATCATTTATAAAACTATTTTTTAAAATTTCATATTATAATTAGAGTAAACTTGATTATAATATCATTTAATTTACAACTTGAAATGTCAAATAAGATAAAACAGGTAATCTATCTTATGGTAATCTTTGATCTTACGTGCAGATCTACAAATTCTTACCCTAACAGTTTTTTTCACGTGTTCGGATGCTTGGAGGACGAGACAGAGAGAGAGAAAGAGAAGGAGAGAGAGAGAGAGAGAGAGCAGAACAGAGCCGAGAGAGAGAGTGAGAGAGAGAGAGAGAGAAGGAAAGAGAGAGAGGAGAGATAGATAGATAGAGAATGAGAGAGAGAGAATAAAAGAGAGAGAGGGAGTGAGAGAGAGAGAGAGAGAGAGAAAAGGAGAAAGAGAGAGAGAGAAACAGGAAGGGAGAGCGAGAGTAGGAGAGATAGATAGATAGATAGAGAGAGAGAGATATTAAGAGAGAAAGAGAAAGCAAGAGAGCAAAAGAGAGAGAGAGAAACATCACACCTTTAATTCTCTCACTTCCCGTCTGAACACGAATGAAGAACGGGAGAAAAAAACAATAATTTCGTTCAGGTACTTAACAACAACATTGCAACAATATTAATTTCATATGCAACAATGATAACAACGAAAAGAACAGCAGCAACAAAAACAGCAACAGCAAAAACAACGACAATAACAACGACAACAAGAATAAAACGAACAAATAAAATACTCCTCACCCCCAAAACACACATACGCACACACACACACACACCCCAAAACGCACACACACACACACACACACACACACACACACACACACTGTTAAATGGTTCTTTGCTCTTAATTAATTGAGACGACTATGTGAGGCATGGGATGTAACAATCTTAGCAGGAATGGA